>JACXSJ010001089.1:0-120984 GCA_014851325.1 Pentalonia nigronervosa | reverse complement strand
TCAGTGTTTTTATTGTCATCTGAATTTATTTTATTTTTTTCTACAATATTAGTGTCCATAATTTTATTTGTGTCGATTTCATTTTCGATTGCACTTAAATCTTTTTCAGAAGTATCTAGAAGAGGTGATTTTTTACTTTCTGGCTGGGGACTTGTTCTTTTCTTTTTACTTCCTCGTTTATTCTTGCCTTCTTCTAGTTCACTTTCAGTCAATGTTTTGTTGTTGTTATCAACTCCGTTGTTCTTTTGGTTTTTATTTTGATCATCAGTTATAACGTCCTTTTCCGTTAATTCTTCTGATTTGAATTTAGTTGTTACTTGTTCAGTGTTTGCAATTTCATCGGATAGCTCCTTATTTTTTTGAACTATAGTTTCAATGGTAATTTTGTTTTTGTCAATATTATTCTTGTATACACCGATATTATTTGTCGGGGTAAATTGCGATGAAGATTCTTTTGATTTAGGATTCAATTTTTGCTTTATATCCACTTTATCTTTTGTATTAGTAGTCTTTTTATCGTTTGTTGTCTTGATATTATCAATTAAAATATTATTTTCGTTAACCTTTTCTGTTGTATCGTTTTCATCTGCAGATATCACTAAAGATGAATTTATATTCTTTGCATTTTGGAAAGATTGTTGTAATTTATCAACTACTTTGTCATTCAATATTTCTATCGATTTATCCATTGATCCGATGTTAATTTCATCATTTTCAATGATTAAATTATCTGCAATTTCAATTTGATCATTTAATTTATCAACTATTAAAATTTCGGAATTTCTGTTTTCACTTAAAGGCATTGTCGTTCTTGTAGAATTTTCAGACAAATCATTAATTACAATTTGATCTTTTTTTATCGTCGTATCTTTAGTAGGTGCATTCAAAACATCGACATTGGTTGATACGATTTTAAGCGAACTGTCATCAGAAGTTAAAACTATAATAGCATTATTTATACATTTTTTCTCGTCATCTGCAGTTAAAGAATTTTCTTTTATACTATCGTTGTCTATTATTATGTTTCCAATAGTACCTATATTTAATTCGTGTTCTACTTGTGCATGTTGTTTAAGATTTTCAGCAGCATTTAGTTCATCTTGTTTCAAATTATTCGTATTTTCTAACATCATGCATTCGGTTCCACTAGCTGCTATTTTTTCTACATAATGGAATTTTGGCATAATAGAAATAACACCAAATTCTTCGGCAGACATATCACTGATTTCACCTTCAAATAAAATATCATTTAAAGGATTAGCGTTATTTTCCAGAGCAGTAACAACATTCATTTGATCATTCATTTTCACTTCGTTTAACAATTTATCTTCATTGACATTTATATTATCAAGTTTTAATTTGGAGGGTTTATTTTCTTCATTTTCGTTTATAGTATTACTCTTGTTTTCTTGGACTTCATTTATAGGTGAATTATTACTATCACAACTATCATTATCAGGATAATTTTTACTTATTACATTTATTATTTCCTTACTTTTGTCTGACATATCTTGTATTTCAGTTTTGCAACTATCATCATATTGATCTATAATATCAACTTCAGCATCAATATGCAAATTATCATTATTAAAAATATTAGATTTAGATAAATCTATTATTTTATTATCAATGTTTTTATTAACAAATATACATTCACTTTTAGGTGTCTCTAATGAAATATTTAATTCATCAATTACTAAATTTGACAATTTTTCAAAAGTTAAATCTTTTTGTTTTGTACTTTTGTTAGAGTCAACTTTTGGAATATTATCAACAGTTGTTTCTAATTTAGTTTTTGATGTCTCAAAATCCTTCAAATTTATAAATTTTGTTTTAATTTCTTCTGTATTTATTTCATTGTTTTTTAAATTGTCAGTATCTTCTAAATTATTCTTATGGACCAACAATTTTCCAAAATTATTTTTATCAATTTCTTGATTATTTTTTAAATCTTCCGTAAGTTTTTCATTTAAATTATCAAATTTTGTATCACATAAGCATAATGTTTGATTTCTATTATTAACCAGATCTGTTTTATTTTCCATGGACTTAGAAACATCGATTAAAATTGGACTTTGCTTTTTATCTGTATCATTTTTAATACTATTCTGTTCACTTCTATTTTTTGTTTCTACACTATCTTCATTTCTATTTAATTTATCTTCGTTATCTCTTATTACTGTATTTGTTTTCGTATTTTCTTTATGCAAAAGTGTATCTAATGTGTCAAAATTCTCTAAAATTACTATTGTTTGACATTCGCTGAACTGTTTATGCTGATTTACGTTATTTTCATTCAAAATTTCAATACACGTATTTGGGTAACTCGTACGGTCATTACAATTATCTTTATTTTCTTTGACCAATGATAAACATTTATGTTTATCTAAGTTATTTTCGGCATCATATAAATATAGATTATTTGATCCAGATATTTGGTCTTTATCAAGAGGTAAACAGCTTATTTCAGAAGCATGTATTTTACAAATATCTTCTTCCTTTTCAATGTTGGTTTTTGTCGGTTTCAAATCAACAAAAGTTGTAACACAATTATTCTCAACTAAAGAATCGTCGACCCCACTTTCATCTGACATCTGCGATTTAGTCAATATTTTTTCTTCTACATTTTCTGTGGAAAGATTATTTATTTTTTCTAATATTTCACCATTATTTTTCACAATGTTTTCGCTACTAGCAGAATTAGATTTTTCATCAATCGATTTTAATCCCTCAATATATTCATTTGGAATAGATTTTTCTGATTCATTTCCATCGTAAGTTAAGTTATTTGTATCTAAAGGCTTAGATATTAATTTATCTTTGGACATTTCTTCCACATCATCGAACTGCTGATTATTTTTCTCTACTGTATCGATTATATCATCTAACACTGTTATATTTTTAGATTCAGAAACACATAATTCTTTCTCATATTGTTCTTTTATATTTTCAACATCAATAAGAATTGGATCTAACGGTTGAGCGTTGGATGTAGAAATTATTTCATTACATATCAAAGCAGTTGTTTGTTTAACGACAATATTTGCTGATTTAGTAATCAATTTGGTTTCATCGTTTTGTAAGTTTTGAATTTCACTAGACAATTTCGTTTCGACTTCATTTTCATCTGGGATGTATAAAAGTTCTTTTTTAGTTTCTAATTGTTCTAAATTACTTATCTTGTCTTTACTATCTAAAATTGTGTTACATTCATATATGGAATCTATATTTACTTTAAATTGTATATCATCTTGATTTTCGTCTAATAGAGCTGTGTTATTGTTTTCTAAAATATTAGGTTGTTTAAAATTTCCAAATGAATTACTTATAGTGTTGATGGACTTTTCTTCATCGTTAATTTTTATTTGTGTTGTTTTGTTTTCAGAATATTTATTAATTTTCTCATTAGAAGCAGTTTCTTTTTCATTTAAAGTCAAATCCACTAAATTTTCAAAATCTTTAGTTACATCAATCTTAGATTTAATTGCTATATCATCAAAATTGTCGTGGTCTTCACCTTTGTCTTCATTTGCTTCGGTATTTATATTAGTTATTACTAACTGCTTGTCCAGTTCATTGGATCCAACTTTTTGAGTCATACTTTCGATAACTGGCAACATAAAGTCAACACAGTTGTCAACGTTATATTGTGTTATTAATTTATCATCAGTATGGATTATACTATCTGAAACACATTGTTCGACAACACTTCTAACGTTAATCACATTTTCCGGATTAATAATCTCTGTTGGTAAAACTATTTTTGAACTAATACATTCTATTTCATTATTTACTTTCATATCTGATAAGATATCATTTTGCTCGTTTAATTCTTCGACAGTATTTACTTCATTATTAGATTGTTGTAAAATGTAACTTTGTTGAACATTCTCTAAAGATTCTTTATTAGTTAATTCGCTTAAATTTGTATGATTTTTTATAAGAGCATGCACTTCAGTTTGAAGAACATTTAGTTCTGTTCCGATAGGGTTTGCCATGTTTTCACTTTTAATAAAATTAGTCACAATTATTTGTTTATTATCAGTAGTAGAAGTTGTATTTATGTTTGGTTGTAATTCATGTTGTAATTTTTCATCTAAATTGACATCTTGGCTAATTTCAAATATATCAGAATCGTTATATTTATTTTTAATCAAACTCAAATGTTCGTTTTCACTATTTTGTTCTTCAATAATGTCCTTGCTAATATTATCAATATTATTTTCTAAGACTGTTATTGAATTATTATCAACCACGGAACAAATGGGTTCGTTTATAGGTGTTACTTTTTCTTCAACAACATAAATACTTTTATTAATTAAATTACTATTATCATATTGTTTTATTTTATTCGATATTTCATCAACAATTGGAGAATTATGATCTTCAATTACTAAATTATTTTCTGGTGCTATGCAATTTTTTTCTTCCACTAATGTTCCTAACACATTATTAAATTCTGTTGTACATTTATCAATTAAAATAATTTCTTTTTCTTTTCCTGTATTAAATTCATTTACATTACTAGTTTGTGCTACCGGAATGATCATATCTGTTCCTGAATTACAATTAGCATCAATTTCATTTATGACAACATCATTTTGTGAAAATGATTTTGGTGAAACATTTTCTGTGATTGATGGTACTTCAATTTCTTTTATTAACACTGTATCTTTATTTTCTGTACCATGATCATTAAGTGTATTAATTTTCTCTGATTCATTGAACTTATTTTTATCAATTATAATGTCTTTTTTCGAAAGAATATTTATATTTTTAACAGATTCAGTAAAGTTTAAGTTGTCTAATAGTACAGTTTCATTTTTTAAATCAGATGAAGTTGTTATAGTTTCAGCATTGTCATTTATTTCTGACATCATATTATGTATAGAGTAGGTAATTAAAGATTCATTTATATCCGGTACATACATTATTTGGGAAAATTTTTCAGTTGTAGATGCAACATTATCAACAGATTCTAAATTGATAGTAGTATCAATTTCTTTCATTTTAACTTCACTTGAATCAGAAATTTCATCGACTGTAATAATTGTGTTATTAGATATTGATTTATCTGAATTTAAACTTTCAAAATTCTCAACGAAATCTACGTCCTGTCCTTTTTCAAATACTTTCTCTTCTTTGTAAACATCTTGATCACTAATACTTATATCTTTATTTTTAAACGTTTCATTTTGATCTGTTTTTAAAATTATTTTGTTACATTGATTAGTTTCTATGTTGTCTTCAAAAGGTTCTGTTACATTTTGTTTGTTTAATTTATCAGAATTTATATTTGTCGAATTGTTCATTTGCTCTACATCTAATGAATCATATAATAAGTTATTAGTTTTATCACAAATTTGATTAATATAATATGCTGAATCCATTTTTTGTAAATCATTGATGTTTGATGTACACAAACCGTACAATTCAGTTGTTTCAACCCTTGCTACTTCGGACATATTTTTTAATGTATCTTGAAGTTCGTTTAATAAATCGACTGGCGAATTAAAAATTAAGTCCTGTTGATTACTTTTTTCTAATGATTCTAATACATGTTCCGGAATAATATCATCGGTTTCCTCGAGCATGTTATCAATATCTTTTTCACTTATAAATAAATCTGATAATTTATGATCAATTTTGGAACTGGCGGTATTATCCAAACATGTATCTTCAACGAAATCGCTTATCGTTTCCAAATCAGTTTCATCAAACAGTGCTTCTAAACCAGAATTATCACGGTCATCCTCAGATGTTATAATATTTGGTTCTTCGTCTTTAAATGTTTCACCAATATCACATTCATAACCTCTTTTTATAACTAAATCATTATTAATGTTATTTTCAACAAGTATTGAATCTTTATCTACTTCGGAAGTATCTCTATGTATATTTTTTTGCTTATCACAATCTGTATATAAACTATCTATAATTGATGATTCAGTTATAACCTGTTTAGAGTTCTCATTGGCCGTTTTATCAAAGACAGTTTGCGCGTTATTTGACAAGGATAAACTCAATGATTGTGTATCACAAGCCCCACCAGTAACATCAGTATGTTCTGAAAAACTAAGATCACTTTCTACAGAAGCCATTTTTGAAACAATAAGATTTTGAAGTTGTAGAAGAGGTTTCATAACACTACCGAAAAGTATTCCATTTACACCTAAATCATCAATAGCATCATCGAAAAGAATGTTTTGCATCATTTTTATTGAAGATTCAAATGGTATTTCCTTTTCTGTCTCTTCTACTATTGATTGATTCACAATACAATTGTTCAATTGAACGAGTTGCTGAGATAAATGTTCAAAACAATTCATGACTTCGTAACTCATAGTTGAACCAGTTTGGTTAGAAAGTAAAACTTGATTCACTTGAAACAAACCAATTTTCATATCTTGTAATGGTTCTAATAAAGATCCTAAAGGATTCATATTGTTTTCGGAATCTTGAACAAAATTTACATTATTGATCAATGTGTCAATATCTATCATCAATTCATCAAAAAGTGTCTCAAAATCTAGTAAAAGTTTGTCATCAGACCCGTAATCAGAAGAAACAATATTTTCCGTTGATCTGCCTAATTGTCTCAGGTGACAACATAAGTCATTAATCGGTTTTGTGAATGATATGAAACATTCAGCTATTTTATTACTTTCCGTGCCTTGCGAAGCGAGTGTCATAAATTTATTTGTTGATTCATTTATTCTTTTGTAAATATCTTTCAAATCTTGATCGTCGTCCGAACTATCATTGTTTAATGCTGTATTTAGATTGTTTAAAGCAAACGCAATAGAACTAATTGGTGGTATTAATATTTGTTTTAATTTTAGGTTAGGTTTATTATCGTCTATTGATGCATCTTCTATGATAGCTATATCATTTAAAATAGTTTCTAATGGTTGTACCATTGAAAATAAATGAGTCAACGAATTTATATCTACGCATTTTATTTTAAAACAATTGTGTTGTAAAGTTTTTATGTATACCAAAGTAGTGCCGATTGTGTTTCGTAATATAGCTATAATACGTTGTTCTGTAACTCGAGCGACCTGTCTATTGACAACGATAGTGAAGTTTTTAATTTGGCCTGATAAACGATCTAAAATTACTGAAGCCGGAAGATCGTTATTGTTAAGTGTTTCGAAATCAAAACATACGGACGATTGTATTTCGTTTAATACATTGTCTGAAACACCAAATGGATCATCGATTTGTTCTAAGGCTAACAAACTCGCGTTAATTGCAGTCATTAAACTCGACACATTATCCGCAATGTTTTTGTCCAATTCCGTTACATTGTCTCTTTCCGTTTCTTCAATGAATTTCCATGCAAGCGAATGTAGAGCTTGGATCGAACGTTCAAGTTCAGTCATCGTACTAGTAAAATTAAAATTTTCGTGTGCGTGCATCTTTACCATAGTGCCTTCTAAAATAATCTTCATGTATTTTAAAAATTCGTCCACATTCGGTCTGGAAATAATTTTTAAAACGTCGTCTTCTTCAGAACTAAGTATTACACTTTCTATTCCCTTGCCACGTATTTTGTTCAATACTGTTGAGTATAATCCATCTTCGTCAGATTGAGTAACGATTTCGGATGCACAATAATTATGTGATAAAGGAGGTTCGTTTTCAATTTCAGCTAATGTTTCAGACACTTCTTCTTCGGTGTTATTACTCTCAGACCGAGCCAATGGTCCAGTTACAGGTCTAGAATTTTGAAGTAAAAGTCTTTCGTCTAATTTTAATTGCGTTAAAATCTGATCATCGGAGTCTGACATAAATAGTTTTGGTGTCTGGAAAGACTGATGGCCATCGTCTTCCGATTGCTGTTTTAAAATTATTGATGAATTTTTAGGTGTTGTTTCACTCGCACTGTAAAATTCTTCACGTTTTGAATTTCCAGACGACAAGTGATCTGAAAAATATTCCAGACTATTTTCACATATGCTATCGCTTTTATCGTTGTTTGCAAGAGTTATGTCTTCAGTCAGCGAAACACCATCGAATTCAGTGTCCGATACTGTTTGTTGTCTACAATAGTCGATAGGTACGTCAATAACCAAAGCTTCCATCATAACCGGGCCGGAAATTGAAGATTCTTTTATAATTCTCAACGACGGCAAATCAACAACATTATCTTCTGCGAAATTAAATTTTAAAACAAAATCAATTTAATCGTAATAATCTATCACACAAAACAGTTTTATAGCATCTTATTAAATCTTAAATAATATATCTTTATAATACCTGATATATGTTCAGAAAGTTCGTCTGCATACATTTCAATGATTTGCAATGCTTCGTCGTGCGTTAGGTCCGGAGTTTCATAAAGCGAAACGGTCACTTCTTTGCCGTCAAATGAAAATGAAATGTCAGCGGGTTCTTCGATGGTATACGATTTTTCCATTTGGCTCGTCCGCTCTTCGGGAATTGTCGATAAGGATTCATTCCTTACAAGCGGATTTCCAACAGACAAATACTCTTCCGAAGCGCACGATTTTACCGTAGACTTATCTATAACGGGACAACAGTAAAATTATTCACGCGTTTCAATTGCAATAGTTAAACTGTGCAGTGTTGTGCACACGATATTACCTTCCATTGTCAATAGTGTTGCTGAACTGGACACCGTTCCCATACAGTTGTGTGCCTGGCAAGTGTAAGTTCCCAGACAACACGTACCACTTTGTCCCGAAATTATTTTGTGCATGTCACCGGGATTTAGCTCTTGTCCGTCTTTGAACCATTTTAGTTGCGGTTGCGGGACGCCAATCACCTATAATAATACAAATTTATATTCAACGACTGCGTTAATTACGTATTGAGAAATTATGTCTGCACGTTTACATACTTTGCACTCCAAGTTGACCGAACCCTCGTTTGAGAATGCTATTCTCAATTCCTCGAGGAATCTCGGACTTTTAAAATTTTTTGGAATATTTAACTTTAAAAAACTGGATGTTGCAGTTTGACCATACTTATTGATTGCTACACATTTCCATTCAGCCTGATCGTCAATTTCGAGTGGCATTATGTTTAGAATGTATGTCCCATTGTCTTCGGTAGAAAACTGGTATCGATTTGATTCGGTTAATTCTTCGTCTTCTTTATACCAGCTGATTGAAGCTGTGGATTCAGTTGAGACTAAAAAAAAGTTTAATTACATTAAAATGCCCATCTAAATATAATTTGTTTAATTTCCATAATTGTCTTTTTTTTATCATTAGAACTTAGTTCACCGACCTTTTATCATAAAAACAAAAGATTCGTTAATGTTAGCTTCAATACTCTTAAGTCCCAATAAAAATCGCGGTGGCTGTGTATTTGACGTTAATTGAAGTTTTTCACTTTCGTTCAGTTGATTTTGGATATCTTCTATCGTAAGTTCGGCAAGGCTACTTGTTTCGCCCATACAGTTTCGGGCGACACAACAATAACTACCTAAATTATGCAATGTTATATGATATAATATTAGTTATATCCATATTTTAGTTGCATTATTTGATTTCAATATCATTTCGTGATTTACCTAAAGATTTACTTCCAGTTAACTCATAAACGTCTCCGGGTTGAAGTTGCTTGCCGTCTTTGAACCACGAGAGTTGTGGTGTGGGATATCCGATGACCTTGCATTCAAAGCTAACTAATCCTTCGTCAGTCATAATTGCCCTAAGACTTTCTAAAAATCTTGGCACTCGGTAATTCTTTGGGTCTGAGAAGAAAAATAAACATAAATTCATAAGGCTATTAATAAAGAAATGTATATAACGTAAAATACGATATTTTAAACAACATTACATGACACCGAGACCACACAGGAAGTAACAGCCTTCACTCCCGTCGAACTAGTAGCGATACATTTCCAAGTAGTGCTGTGATCGGCTCTGAGTGATTTTATTTCTACGCCGTACATTCCCAAACCATCAGCCATCAGGTGGTACAATGGTCCTTCGTTTACTATGCCATTGTCGTTATACCATCCTATACTTCGAGGCCATGGTGGTACATCGACTAGGAGAAAAACCGACAATATTGTAACTACAAGTGTCAAATCTTCGTTGATTGTCAGAAATCAAAACCCGTATTGATGAGAGATGTGACATTGATATAAGAAAAATAGTTTTAAAAATACACACTTTTTTTTTACAAAAACCAATTTTTGGAAAAAATAGGTTTACTTAGATGATAATAAATTTTTGTACATGATAGTTTAAAATAATACTGTAAATTGATCAAATTATACAGACTTTTTTTTTATCTACTGTAAAAATGTAAAAACTAGTTTTGGTCCTTTTCTTGTCGGCATTTCAAACGTATTTTTTTTATAACTAGGTGATGTACATTATATACTTATGATTTCGTAATACATTGTTCTACATTACCTTGGCATTCTAAAAACAGTACGCTGCCGACTTTACCGGACGCGTCTTTTAAAAACTTCGCGAACTTCGGTGGCGGTCCGTACGGTATGAGACTGAAAAACATATTTGAATTAAAACGAAATAAATTCTCGTCCTAACAAACATGTACACCAGCTATTGTGTATATAGTCTCATTGTTACCGCATACCTGTCTGCATCGTGGTTACCGTCGAGTGGCGTGTGAGTCACTTGTATTTTTGACGTAGACAGCGCGGTGCCCATGACATTTGTCGCCTCGCACGTGTAAATGCCCAGGCAGTCTTCTTCGGAATTCGCCGTCAGCGCGAATATGTCGCCGGCTTTGATCTCCTTGTCGTCTTTGTACCATCGTAACTTGGGCGTCGGGACGCCGATCACTTTGCACTCCAGTGAGACGATTCCACGCTGTGTCAGCACTGCCTTCAACTGCTCGACGAAAATTGGTTTTTTGAACGCTTTCGGAACTGCAAGCCAACATCGCAATAGAGCAATATAATAGCAATACACATTTAAACGGTCTTATTAAATATTCGAGTAAATTTTTTTGTATTCAAAGTTAATGTTTAATACATTTGAGATTAATTAGCTACATCTAAATTCGTATTCCTTAAATTATATCTTGTTAAAACAAATAACAATAAAATTATTATTATTTGTAATCAAATATTTTGTAAAAAATTGTTTGTATCCGTGAAAATAATTAGTCTTTTTAAAAATTAATATTTTACGCGTCCAAGCAAAGTTTTAGGTTCTATTTTAAACCTGAAAAATTTCTTAGGCTATTGAGGAGAAGGTTAAAACGATTAAAACTAACAATACCTTTAAAATACAAAAATAATATTCAAATACATATAACACAAATATTTTTTAATAAAACGGTTATTCTGAATAAAAAAAAAAAAAACAGTATTATTTACAAAAACAGATTTTGATGATAAAAAATGAAAAGGGAAATATTATTTCCCCGAACATACTCACCGGTTAGCGACAGATGAGCAGCAGTCGACGATTTCCCGGCGTAGTTTTGCGCGGTGCACACCCATAGACCTTCGTCGAACAATGTCACAGGAACAATGTCCAAACAATAAAACCCTCCTTCGTGAATATACTGATATCTTTCATTGTTAGCTTCTACGTTATTGTGGTACCAACGGACCTGCTCGTCAATAAACGACAATAATGACAGACAATATTTTTATATGATTTTTTAATTTTGGTTTTTTTTTCTAAACTTGCTTACAAATAATATTATATTTTTCCTCGCATATCTTGTGCAAAAAAAAAACCACGACAAAAAAAATAAGGTAGTCGGAAATTAAATACCTATGACTTGACTGATTTTGAAAGATCTATTGTTTATAGTAAAATTGTCGGTTTTTTCGGAATGCCGTGGCTTACATTTACCCCCATATCTAAAAATCTAGATATTTGACTTGGGGTTTTACCATTGATACCGTGCTATATCGTACTTTTTGGTACTTGTTCCTAATACCACATTATTTTTTAACTCCGTGTACATACACTACTACCAATACCATATTTATGCATCATACAGCAAAATGCCAACCTTAATTTAGAGGCTTTTAAAAATTAACTCTATAATAATAGATCAAAAAGTTCTCTAATTATTGGTTGTTGGTAAAACAACATTTATACCAACATTTGTTTAAAAAAAAATGTCACTTTTTAATTTTCAGACCACTGCTATGCAATTAAAGAGTACTGTCTATTTTTATACTCGACGAATTAAATCGTCATGTAGCCCGTCTGCGGCTACGAGTTTGTTTATAAAATTCGACACAAACGGCACACAGCAAGAATTATAGCTTTAAAATCGTCGCCAGTATAATTATGTGTCGTCTTTTAGGGAAAATAAAATTGATGAAAATTTGATATTCGCGGATTAGCGTTAACAACGAAAACCGATTCATAGTTCGGAAAACAATTGAATAAAGAAACAACTGCAGATAACAATGAAATTAAACGACCAGTTTTGTGCATCTGCAATTGGCTATGATTTTTTGTTGTTGTTTTCAGTGGCGTAAAATACCCACCTGAACATCCGTAGCGTCGTCGAGCTCAATCAAAAACCTAGTTCTGGTTCCGACTCTGATGTTAAGGTCGTTAAGGCGTCTCAAAAATATTGGTATCAAATCTTCTTGGCCAACGGTGCTCGATGAACCACCCCGGTAATCCTTACTACCGACGTCCGAGTGATTACTCGACTTCATGGTTAAGGTGGTCAAGGAGTCACCAGCAAGAGTAGAGGTTCCAAAGGTGATTGCATGACTTCCGCCTGATCTATAAAACGAAATAAATTTTCAAAGTTATTAAAAAAAAAAGCTTTTTAATAACGTGTTTACAATGTACATATTGTTATTATTAAACTATCTTATTTTGCGTCGGGACACAATGTTCTATGCCAAAATAATATATTTGAATTTCGTGCTTCATAAACATTCTATAAAAAATGCTCAAAACAAATTCATCAATAAAACAAATATCGTTTAAAAAACGCAATAAGTAAAGACTTGGGTTATTTTTCTCTTTGTAACATCATTAAACGTATCAGATATTGTAAAATGTTAAATACATATGAGTCTAGGGCACGGATTTATATGTGTTTACAATATAATAATATGTATTTATACAACCAAAATATGAAATGTGCAAGTAATGTGATTTATTTAATGAAATTAAATCCTTGTGACTTAACCTAATATATCTAAAAATTTAAAAAATACATTTATATAAATGTATTATTATCATTACTTAAAAATAAATGAATGATCTTGATTACACGAATGAAACATATTTTGCAGTATTTCCAGTCTTAAATGATTGCACTTTCGGCATGTCCGAACAATAATAATTATAATAAATAAATAAAATATTGTTTTACTCAATGCATACACAAAACTAACAAATACAGATACACCACGAAATATGCACTACGGCTCATCATGCACATATCGACTTTTCGGATATCGAAAATAAAAATTAATTGATACTTCAATGACAAAATACCTGGTATTTTATCCCAAAAATGTTATGTAGAAATAAATTGATAAATAATATGAGTGTAAACTCTAAATATTGTCAAAAAAAGTTTAAATAGGTATATAAGAAAAACGGGATTATTATAAAATAATATGTTAAAACATGACGTATTTATCACAAAATATTGATTAATTTGTGAAATACAACTATTTTTTTTTTTTGGATTAACTAACTTTTTAATAACTCATTTAATTGGAAATCCCTTGAAACCAATTTATCACTCGTCTAAATTAATTTATCAGGTCACATGACTCCGTATGGATCCGTATTACTGTCAAATTTTCGTTAGTGAGGTCAAGGACGATTATATATATATATTTTTTTAAATTTAAAACATCAATTTTTCACGCTCATATATTTACGTGGTAGGCGTTTACTTGCAATGTTGTTGATGACAATCGAATGTAAGAAAATAAAAAACAAAGGTACACCAAAACCTAATGGGTTATGGGGATGACATGCATGTACGATAATATTATAAATACAATGACGTGCGGTAACATCGTACGAGGATTATTACAAAAAATATCTAATTCAGTGTTTATTATTTGCTACTTACGGTTTTGGCTTGCGGAACGCCGTGAACAATAATCGCACCAAAAACCAAAACAAAACGATCATCGTATAATATTATTGTTATCGCGGCGATTTTATCGGCCGCGTGGGCATTTTATGGTAATAATAATGTAATGAAAGTTTTGATGACAAGTAGGTACCTGCAGCATTAATATTATCGCGGGACGGTGTGCGCCTTATTTTTTCGACTGCCGGTCGCTGTGGCGTTAATGAAACTCATACGGAAATAAACTAACCTAAAAATAACGCGGTGGCCCGAACCAATCACGAATGACGTGAACCGTCACGACGGCGGGCCCACCTCAACAATAATAATTGACGACCGTTGTTCTCGACTTGGCCAAAGGGTGGCCGGCCAAAAACAAAAACAGAATACAAAATATTGCACAGAGGTACAACTGCACTCGTTCTTATCGCCAGTGTTAGGACTCGTCTAGATAATTATTTATTTGTTTTTCATCTCATCTAAATAAATTCACCAGATAAATTTTTTTTGTAAACATTTTCCAGAATGATTATCTGAAAATTTCTGAATTTTATTCTCTTTGCCTCCGGCATATCTTGTAAGTAACATAACACGGTATACAAAATATTAATTCTTTTAATACTATTGTCTAAGTTATTCCTAATTGCGTAGTTTTTTTGAAGTTAATTTTTTTGTAATCATTAAATTTAAATTATTTTTTATATTCTTAATTAATGCCTAATTATTTGTAATTTATCTGGATGAAATATTTTTATCTTTTAGAAAGGCGAATTTAATTTGATTGTTTTTTATCTGTATCTTGAATAAAATAAAATGTAGTTATCTTTATCCAGATGATTTTTTTGTTATCCGGTTTTAATACTGTCTATCACAAGTAGCCGCGACCACTCTTCGCACAGAATTTCAATAATATGCATTTATCTTTTAAAATTGTATTGTTCATTATTATTATATTTTACACCTGAAAATATGTCGACAAGTGTCTAAGTACACGACTGCACACCGTCGTTGGTCTTGTAACATATTTTCAGGATACTGAAACGATCAAATTGGATTACATGAAATTGATTTGAAACTCGACTAATAAGTATTTATTATCTGATTTTATTACCTAACTCAAACAGAGCATTTTTTATTTAATAAATCTAGATATTTTACATTTAAAAGTTAGGTACTAACACAAATCACAATGGCTTTGAGCCGCGTCCAGCTAGGTTGCATTTTCCATCAATATTGTTAACGACTTTATTATTACAAAATGTGCAAACATCGTTAAACATATTGTATCAAGCGATTGCGATCAGATTTATTTGATCAGACGATCAGTAATAATAAAAATATTAAATAAAAAAAGCGTAAGTATCACTAAATGCGGTATTTTAAATACAAATTTGTGGGACAAAATGATTTTAGGTACGTCCATTTATGCAAAGAAGAAAAAAAATTGAAGTAATTACTTTTAAAAACTAAGTTTTAATGGAAATAAACTATAGTACGAGTGTAAATTTGTCTGGAATTAAAATTTTAAACAAAATATTTGATGATTAGGTTTCTATATTTTTTTAGAATTATTGTTTTAACTGATCGTCATACTTCATTGGAATTGAGTGGGCATGCAATGACGACAGTAATAAAATATCATAATAATTCTGTGTTTGACAATAGTGAGCAAAAATTTTTTTTGTAAATGCTCCTATTTTACTAAAACAAAATAAATTGATTAATTAAGAAACCGTACTTAAAAATACACATCGTAGCAGTATAAAATAGCACGTAAACCGTGCAAGTTGTAGTGAGGCCACGAGGGAGTCGTTTGTTTACGATTTTTATAAATATTTAAACAAGTCCGACAATGATCAGAGACGTTCCCTATGCTGGGTACAATTATTATTATTATTATGATTCTGCGCGTCCTTCCTAAAAATAGACTATTTTCAAGCCAACGTCGCCGTCGTCGTCGTCGCCGCCGTTGTTGTTCTGTAGATGGAGATTAATGTGTCATGCTCGTACATTATTTTTATGCCCACAAATTCCAAAAGGGCAATCGCATACACGCCTGGCGAGAGACTATAATATAATCGGAATGTCATCTATGCTCTGCGAATTTATACCCAATAATCATAAACTGTTACAGCAGCAAGTAGTCTATATGCCACCAGAATGTTGTTTCGAGACTTAATTAAAAACAAAACGCGTTAAATCGGTTCGAGTTTGCGACCGAGTGACTTTAATTAACAAACTTCAAAATGTATAATGACGTATTTACAACGGGTGTTTCACAATATTCCTACTGCTAATTAATATTGGTCCAACTTGATTTTGTGGTTTTTGAAAATATTCCAATGAATTCCGTTTAATAATGCAGGAAATAATTAGAACACTGATATAATAATATATATAATAAATATGTACAATAGAATATATGTTAAACAATAAATTTCCTGATGTCTTATTAGTTTTTTGTGTCGTTCCTGTCTCAATTTATCAGCAAAATCGATCTCGTATACACCTTCAATAATCAAAACAAAACGTATAATGATAGGTATACCATTACAGTTGTTCGCTAAATGATTTCCTCGAGTTATATTTTATAGTATTGACGAAGGTAGGTAAAATATTAAAAAAATAAATAAATGTGTAAGTGTTTCTGATACACGCGTGCTCGATAAAAACAAAAGAATCCATCAATAATATTAAACATTCATATTATTCACATATAAGAGGTACCTACATTTAGTTTTAAATTTAAGGCCGAGTACAATATTGACGATTAAAATGATTAAATGCGTAATCATCAAATTAGTAAAACCAATACAAAATATAGCTCATTTTAATTTTAAGTATATTCAATATTTCAATGCTATTCACATTTAAGACGTATAATAATACTTCAAGTATAAAATACTTATTATTTTGTGATTTTAATATTTTATATTTGAAAATACCACAAGTTTAATTTAACTCTGAATTATAATATAACACATATTATGTAGATTTGTCTGTTTTCACTAAGTCTTCACTCAATTTAATATTTGAATACAAAGTAAACGAATATGAAAAAGCTTAAAAAATATATGTTTTTTCTTATTAAGTACCTACTAGGTATAACGACAATGTGAAATATACAATTTATCAACTGGAAAATCATTTTTTTCTTTTTATTAACCATACTCGAGTGATCTACTGATCTTGTTAAACATAGATGACATTCCAAAATGTGCGTAAACTATTAAATACCATAGTAGGTATTGTGACTGCGTATGAAAAGAAAACCTAACAATCATATGTAGCGATCAAATGCCTTAAGCTTCTAAATTGCAAATACACTGAAGTACATACTGCAGTCATCAATAATTCATCTTCACAATAACATGCACTCCACATTCAGAAGACAATTATTGTGAAAATGTAATATATAATTTTTTCATCAAAATAATTTGATTCAAACATTTAAAAAATATAAAAATTGTCATTGGATCAAAGATATTATAACCAGTATTTAGCTTTAATTAAAAGTAGGCTAATAACCTATGTCACCGAAGACTTGAAAAATAATAAAAATATAATAAAGTAATAAAAATATATTATTGTAGATCGATTAATCGATCTTATGAAATAAAATCTTGAGATATAAAATAATGGCATTTTAAGAATGCGTGTGTGCAGTATATACCGGTGAACGAATTCTAATGAGTAAACAGTAAACACAATAAATGTCTCACTATCGTAAATCAAGAAATGAGTAGGTAGTTAGGTAATTAATAATTAAAATAATATTGCAATACAGGCTGCATCGTCATATCGAATAAATTACTCAAGTCAAAGAAGGTAATCAAAAAGTAAATAATATGTGTTATGTCGTTTGAGTTTAATACATCCCAACGGAATTTTTAACGTCCTTAAAGTTCAGCAGGATAAATCTAGTACGCGCGTGACTTAAATTTCCTAGTGCGGTTTCAAATAAATCTCTCAAAAAAAATTATTTTTTCGATTGATATAAAAAAAATATTTAATATATAATTTCAAAAAAGTAGTCTAATGTAGATAATAATAAAATAATTTTTTTCAGGTTTTCTGATTTTAGGAATTTAAGTATTTTTTTAATTTCACAATCCGTAACAGAAATTGTTTTTTAATGTTTATGTCATAACATACAATATCTACCTATTAAGTCCATTAAATTATAACTTTTTAACGTTCAAAGTATCTGTGGATTTACAAAGTAATAAAAGTGAATTTATGTGAGATTAAACGACGTCCATTTCCATACTGTTCCTGTCATATAAAACAATTAAACTATTTTAGTATAAAATATGTATATAATATGTATATCTCTTAATATCAAATACAACAGTATTATAGAAACATAGTGATCACAGAAAATGCAACAAAATAACATAAAAGCACAATATATTTTTTAAATTTGTGTAAATTGATCAAAAAAATCGTTTCTTGTAACAAAAAAAAACACTGCTTACAGAAATGTAATAATTAAATACAAGTAATTATTTTTAATATAAGGTTTAGCACTCATTTAAATCCTATCATCACTCATCTATCATCCAAACAAATTTCAAGAAACCCACCCAGGTGCCTTAAAAGAAACTGGTGTAGGAGCGACCTACTCTCCCCTTAAAAATGTTTTTGACGGGATACCGCCACTGCAGAGTGTCATTCCCTTCCTACCAATTAAATATTATCCAATTTGCTTATTGTATAACGTGTAAATACGCACATTATAAATATATAAAAACTTGTTTCAATAAAAAAAAAATTTTAAGTTTATATTATGACCATCGGTCCATCTCTCTGCGAGTAATTATTGTATCGAACAAACCGATTTTTTTTTCGCATCGTTTGTAAACAGACGTTTCACGTCTATGCAAAGCTAGCTGTTGTCACGCATTGGTCGTTGGAATTCGAATTATATTTCTGTCTGCACTCGTAGATTATAAACCGTACATTTTCACTGCTTGCGGTCTACAAATAAAGACGTTACAGCAAACAAACGAGTGCAGGAAATAATAATATAGCGTCTAGAGTTTGTATAATTTATACGTTTTGATTTCAAACTGATAAAAAAAAAGACTATGGGTTTTTAGAGTGTCTCGTTGACGTACAAACGACGTGACGTCATATATCTCTGAAAATAACGAAGACTTTTTATAAATTTTATAGTGAAATGCAAATTAGGATAATCGAAAACTTATTAAAAATTATTTGAAAGTTCGTTGACTTACCATAACCTGATTGTCCAAGTACCTAACAATAATGTTTAATATTTCATTATATTCTATATTTTTAATCGTTATACTCGTATAATGATAATAATGTAATATGATTGAATTTTATATTATACAGGTTATTTAAAAGAAAAATCTTAGCATATCCGTCACAAGTCATTACTATTAATATGGCTTAACTAAAATTAAAAATACCTAAGTTCATACAATTCAAAGCGATCAAATCAACAGGTCGTTGTTTGAAACTTTTTTGTGCTAGTCAGCGATGTCGGATTCTGAAAATGACTATACACATTATATACAACGACGTAGAAGCTCGACGAGATATTTTTTATGCAAATCGTATTGATATTCTCGTCACTAATCAAAACAGTATTATAATATATTGGATTCAGTAAACGATAATAATATTATTCTAACCTCGTCTCGTTTTTGAAAATATTCTTCTTTTCCGATTTTACGGGAAAATTGAAAAGTGCGCGTATATATATATATACAATATTTTATAACCGTGAAAAAGGACACAAGACGCGTGAAAACGTCTGCAGTATAAAGCTTGATTAATATTTGGAAATGTCACAAAATACGTATTTTATTCATTTCTTGTATAGATATCGGACAGGTACACGCACCACACGAGTCGAAGCTGTCGCCGATGTCGAAATCATGACACCTCGGAATGCGAGACTCGCGCCGCTACACCGCTGTCACACGGGCGGTCGGTAATTGAGCCACATTTTACCATCTATAGGGTATACCTGCTCCGTATACAATATTTGTTTACATTTTATTACCTATAGTTATTAGGCCGCAAATTATATATATATATATTTTTTTAAAGAGTACTCGCGGAGATTGGGTCACAAATGTTTGTAGCTGGTAACACACAAAAATATGAATATATGTTTACACGTCAAATATAAGTTGCGTCCTGATAAAAAGGACCCCATAACGACGTACGTTATTGCGGCCCGTGTTTCTGACATTTTTCAGAAAAACATTTTTAGTTTTATAGAAATTTTAAAAATTAAATTAAAAGTGATGCTTTTTTAGAAGCACCAGAAAAACATAAGAAAAAAAGGATAAATTAAAAAAAAAAATTAAAGAATTAGAAACTAAAAAAAAATGCTTAAAATGAATTTTGAGGCAACTGTCATTCTTATTTTTAGCTACTACAATATAGAATTATAATAAATAATAAATTAAATTTTAATAAAAAAAAAAAAAAAATGTTTAAAAAATATCCAATAATTTTTACTGTACCAATATTATAACAGTAATATTGATAGTCCTAAATCTGATAAAATGGGAAGGAAAATATTGATTGTGAATTAGTAACATAGGTACTATATAGTATAAAAAAATACTTGGGACACAATTTCAATATGTAAAAAAAATACCAGGGACGCAAATTCCATATACCAAAAAATTCCCGGGGCGCAATTTCCAACAAAAAGGTACATCGGGCAGCAACTTAGTCACCCCACACTACAGCTCCTATATATAGTTTTATCATTTTTATTTTTTTTTTTTTTTGAATAAATATAAAACTAACTATATAGGTACATAATACTATGAGTTAAGTAATTATTCATTTTACGTTTCAACTACTTAAAAATATATTAATTTTTTAAACAACGCGCAATACGGATTTCATAAATTCAGATCTGATTATTTTCACTTCTTCGTGTTTTTTAATTGAAAATATATTAATTCTCATATCGATTATTTTGACTTAATGTCCGTTTCGTGGCTTTTAATGATCCCCACGATCCTATAATTAAAAAAAAAAATTCTGCTTACCGGATTCGATATGAAAAATAAATCGTTTAAAACAGAGTGACTCAGTCACCCGCAGTTACGATAAATGTACAATAATTTTTAGTGGCCCACAACGATCGTATAATTTTTCGAAAAAAGATTCGTCGCGGCCCGCGATTCACAGGCGGCCTGCCCGCACCCGTCTCGCTCGCATTTACCGGAGGATCGAAGAGTTGTACGACGAGAACGATCTGATGGTCGCGTTGGCGCTACTGTACGTGGACGACTGGTTTTTGCAGCATTTGTTTCCCATAATAACAACGATAATATTATGTTGTTGTTGTTGTTGTTGTTGTTGTTGTGGTCGCGGGGTGGGCGGTCGTGCGGCCGACGATTATGCTAAATAACGGGACGGTTAGCGATTACTGCGACCCGCAGACTTCGGCGAGGCTGTCGCCGACCGGTGGACGGACGGCCATGTCCGTGTAGACGCGAAAAACGGGAAACGGCGGTACGACGTGCAGATATCGAGAACCCGGTACGTCCCTTCCGGCCCGAGTGAAACTCGCGTGATACCGCGCGGCGGCCACTTTGTGGGAACGGGTCCAAACGTTTGGGCGCGCGCGCGCGGACCGACGATGACGGCGGACTGACCCACACACGGAATTTATTTTTGGGTCGCAGCGCGCGCTCCGCGGCGGCGACATGAAATAATAACGCGCGAGCACAATCGCTCCGCTGCAGGCGGGCCGGCGGCGTTTTATTCGCGCCCGCCTCCGCGAATCCGCCACCGCCGCCGGACGGTCGGTATGAGCTGCAGCGGATCGCAGCAGGTAAACGTCACCGCCGCCGTCGCCGGGCGCGCCGGTCTGCACAAACGGCGCTGCCGCGGGTCGCGACTCCGCACCGAGATCTGCCCACTGCGCGTTCGATGTCTCGCAGCGCTCTACGATTCGAGTTGCAACGTGCTATTACATTGCACAAAACCGTTTACAAAAAAACCGTCGTGTGCCTGCAGTCTTCGTGTAACGCTGTTTTGTGTTTACACACCAACATCCCATAAACACCATCATAATGGTATCTCGACATCTCGGAAACATGTTTCCTATAGCATTGCGCAATGATATTTAAAGTGTGATGTTGCTATATATGACTATAACACAAGACGTGTCTGCTATAGCACGTCAACGTTTCACGGCATTTTTATAAAAACCATATGATCATACCGCGACACTTAATAAAACCCCTTTTGGGCAGGGGTCCGACAACCCGCGGGCCCCGTGTGGTCCTCACAGAAATTCTGTATGGCCAGCGAGTAAAATTTATAATATTATCATACGATTATATTTGCTAAATTGTATTATATTAAGTGGATTTTTCTTGAGACGTATAATGCCATAGTTGTGGTGTTTTCGATGTCTGGATTTAATGCTTCGTCCGCGTTGGGCGGAATGTTGTATTTTTTTAGGCCGTCGATGTATTGATAGCACTCTGATAGTGTATATCTGACTGCTGATATAACCCCATAGGTTGTGCACTGAGGAGATTTCTATTTGACCGTAATGAACTTGTATAGCCCCTCCGGAGACGGTTAATTAAATTTTTTTCTCTTCTGCTAAGATTCGGATCTTGCCGATTATGAATTGAGTTTTTGATTTCTCCGAGTTTGGTCCGTCGTTTCAACACCAGTGGGTTCGCAATTTCATTTGGATTGGGTTTTTGGGATGTCAGAATCGATTAAGTTGTCAAGGAGCTGTTGTTTGATTGTTTGGTCGTTCGGCTTCTTTTGCCCTTTTGTCAGCCATCTCGTTCAATTCCATACTTGTGTGGCTCGGTATCCAAATGAAGGTGACATTAATACACACGACCGCGCATTACCTCAATGGTCTTTTTCTTGTACGAATTGCATAATGTCCGATGGGTTTATTGTGTTCCCTAAGCTACCAAGTGTGCTCAGTGAGTCGGTGAGTATTAGATTGTTTGTACAATTTTTCTCGTGTATTTTAATGAGGTCTAATGCTTTGAGTGTAGCTATTACGGCCTGCAGGTCACAGAGAGATGTGTCGAGATGTGCGCGCATATGCAGCTGCAGTTTTCCGATCCCGGGAAATGCATAACGCGTGCATCAGACGTTACCCTGCGCCAAGACATAAACGGTCTCTGAATTCCATTTGTGCAATGAGTACAATAATTGTCGTCGCGAATAATATCGTCTTGATTCGTTTTAAAATAATAGTATTTATTAATATAATAGTTTATTCAGCTGCTTACGAGATTAGTAAATATTTCGAATTCTATTGACCCAATATATGTTCTGGTATATTATAATATTATTTTACGTATTAGATAGTTATTTTATTCCGCAATAAAACCACTACCCGCAACTTTTAATGACAATATTTTCTTTTTGCAAAATACAAGTCGACACTCACTATTATTACATAATAATATGTAATATTTAGATATTTCGTACTTTCCCTCTTAAGTTTTTTGAGGATCCAAGAATATAAAACTTTTTTTCAGTTGGTTACCGATTTATATATGATACGAATTTTGTTTGTTAGTTAAAAGGATAGGTTTTTTTTGCTGCAATTAAATAATATCGAAAATGCAAAGTCGCAAACTATTTTCATAAGTATTTTAAATTTAAATGCATAGGAACAAAATAACGAAAATTCTCTAATTATATTTTAGTTAAAAATATATTAATTTTTTTAATTAAAAAGTTACTAATAGAAACTTTAAGTTTTCAAAATTCCAAATTCGCAATTTTTTTTATTTGTGAGAGTTCAAATTTCGTCAAAATTAGATAATTCAACGAGAAATAAGGATATCAATTTGTTTTTGGAATTCAAAAAAATTTTAACTGTAAGGACATAAAATCTGTAGTTTCTGTGTATATTATTATTTACTATAGGTTTTTCAATAACAATTTTCAAAATATTTACATTAATTTTAAGCTATTTATACCATGAACCTATTCATACAATTTAGCTTGTAAATATTTTATGAAATATAATATTATAAAAATTACTATATAATAAACTACTTATTCAATTTGTTATTAGTTCAACTTACAGTATTAATGATAGAAAAATAAATCACTAGTATCAATACAAATATACATGTGACATATCATCCTTCCCATTATGGTTTTTCACAGTACACAATGATTTTATTGAAGTAACACATCCATTGCAATGGCGAGGTTGGATGTTAATTCAAATATTTCCGTTTACTATATAACGAAGCGAGTTCTCTGATTTTTAATCAATAATTTTATAAATTAAAGCCTGAAGCAGAATACTTTTCTAAAAATGTTGGTGCACAAATTCATCTACGATAGTTGATAATATAATATATTAATGATCATTTTTAGTTTGAGTTTTATCAACTGAATTATACATTTATAGTGTGCTTTACGCATTTAGCGTACCGATGAAAAATGTGCCACAGAAAATTTTACTCGATACCACATAAAGCATCATTAATATTTATAGACAATTTAGCTTAAAAATATAATAAATATTTGATTCAAGTTACTTAATTGTAAATTTTTTGCTGACATTCTATTGAAATTTACATCACGTAATATTTTACTTCCATGTTTTTTTTTTTATATCTAAAATTTATACAATATATCTACCTGGAGATTTTAGTCATTGGAATATTATTTTACTAGATCTATAGGTATAAATCATAATAATACTGAAACATTTAATTTTTCAATGAAATAATTAATTTTTGAACAACATAATTAACTATCCACTTAAAAATTACAGTTAGATAACATAATACTAGTTAAGTTATAACAATCGAAGATTTGTTGAATATTTTAATATTTAAATCATTAGAAAAATGTCATTTGTTCATTTTACGCGAAATAAGACCTAAATGTTTTTTCCTCCATGGCCAATGTGTATTGCTAATTATTCGTGATTCGTGACGATAATATATCTATCAAAATTCGAGATTCGGTTTATTGCAATCGATTAGATGCCACAGAAAATGTTTTATATTTAATTAATTCGATAGATACCTGATACTACCTCATTATTAACAAATCATTATTATTCATTATTATGAAGATCTTAACAGAACCACAGTGTTACGATCACAGATCACTGACACTTATATTATATTTTAAAGGTATGGGAGTTGAAAAATATGTTGAAGCAAATTCTTTAATATGAATATCGTAGCTTTTTTAACTGTAATTTTGTACCTACAGTTTATCTATATATATAAATGGAGCTAAAAATGTATAACTCATCAATTGAGAACGGCTGGGCCGATTTCGCTCAATTTTTTTTTTTTTCAATTGTTCGTAATTTCCAGGAGATGGTTTTTACGAAAGAAAATTTTGGAAAAACCCAATCCCGGAAAGTGCTCAAACAGGGATTTTGATATTTACGATGGAAATATTTGTTTATAAATGGTTGCTATACCACCAATCTCTGTTTATTTATAAGGCTGTCAATGATTACATACTTATAACTATTATAATTAATAAGAATACATTATCATATACATATTTTTGTAAATAAATTTATTGAAAAAAACAAATCTTCGGCACGGGCAACCGTCGCAATGTTTTTTATACCTAATTCTGATTCCACTCATTTACGCACTTCATGGGGTTCGCAATCCATCGCAGGTAGATTGTCTACCTAATAATTTACCGCTCACATATTGTCCGTGATCTAATACAGTGGATTGCCTACCTAGGTGATTTAAATGCATATAAATCACTTCAGGTTAATCTTAACTTAATATTTGGCTCAGGCAACGCTTGGCGGGACAGCTAGTATAATATAATCTTGGTAAAAAATAATATTTCTATAATAAACATATTACACTCATAATATAATATTATTATGTCCGAGCAATAATATGTAACGTATTATAACTATGAAATTGGCAGTCGCACAAAAAAATTAAACAAGAATAATAATAGAAAAACAAAACATACGTATACGAATATTTAAGAAAATAATTGAACATAATATATAAATGTGTGTTACGTGTTATTCGAATGGTAAACACTAAACATACAGTGCAGAAAGTGTAAGTATACCATAATGGATCTAAGTATAATACTGTATAATATTATACATCATTATTATAGTTTGTTGACATTCTAAAATACATAGGTATTTTCTCCGATTGTGCTATGTAATTTGGAGGGATAACAATATATTTATTTTTTTCATCAGACACTCCCAAAACTTGGCTTTCATCCAGGTATTTATTTTTTTTTTTTTAGACAATAATGATGACATCTTGTCGATCTATATTATTTATTTGATTGAGTATCACATTTTTTACGAAACTAATAGTCATTAAATGTGTTAGCTCAGACATTTTAAAGTACATACAGAACAAATTGTTGTTATAAATTCTGAGCAGAGCGATGAATGTATTGATTTTACAATGATGTATGTGTTTTTTATTTTTATTTTTATGTCTGTCATCACGTTTAAGGACAGTAAAAATGCTCCGGTTTTCTTCACTAGCATCTTTTCTGATAAGAAAGCGAATCTAGTTGATACTTTGGGCGTCAAAAGTAAAAAAACTCCCAATAGTCTTTAAATGCGTCGGAAAAAATAAAAAAAAAATTAAGAAAAAACAGGAATTTTTTGCAAAGCAAAATTTTGACAAAATCGATTTTTATTATTGGTGTAACAAAAGAAATAATGATTGTAGATACAAGAAATTTTCACCGAATATTTATATAAGCATTTTCTATACACCAAAATATTTTTAATATATTTTGACTTTTTTTGAGTTATTTATAAGCATAATAAATTGTCGGGTTTTTTATATTTTTTTTTTTATATATTGTCAATAAAATCTTTTTCAATCGGTCAAAAAACTTGAACATTTAATACAAAGCTCTTCATAACGTTTTGTAACTGAAAATTAAAAAAAAGTTGATTGTAAATCTTTAACATGTTTTTATAAGCATCTAAAATTAAAATATCGACAAAATACGTAAAAATCACGTTTTTTTATTGGTAAATACATACATTTTTTTTTTATTTAAATCTAAGATTTGAAAATTCAGCTCAAGTTTTTCTACATTTTTAAAAAAAAATCTATCGGAAAGTCAAACTAATTTGATGAGCGTTTGAAATTGAAGACATTAAATATTCACCCTTTTTTCCAGGAACAATTTTTTTGATTTTTATATAATTTAAAAAGAAATAACCGTGGTCATTTAAAATTTTCACAAAACATTAAGATTGTCATTTTCTATAGAAAAAAAAAATATATATATAAATAAAAATATTTTGACAATTTTTGAAATAATAATTGTAGGCCTAAAAAATTTTCGGTTTTTTCAAATTTTTTTCTTTAAATATTGATTTAAAAATATTTTTTGTGGGTGCTTGAAACTTTTAATGTATATTATAATTTTTTATACACTCGTTGACATTTTTAAATACAATGTTTTCTGCAAAAAATAATTCAATCTACTGTATCGTTAATAATAAAATGAATTATTTTAATAATAATAATATCTCAAAATACACTTAGTTTGTAGATTGACAAACCGTCTTCGTTCAGAATCATTTTTCGTATACAATGATTTATATTACTGAATTCAAATTAAACACATCCATGAAAGTGATCCAATCGACACACATTGTATAGCAGAGCGGTACTCACTTGCCGACCCTTTTTTTTATGAATATAAAAATATTTTAACACTAGATTTACATTTATTTTTTTAACTTACAATAACATATACAAATATATATTACATAATATTATGTATAATATAGAGAGTATACATATCATAAATGATAAACACTATACGCAAAAATTGTTTAAAATAAAAATATTTTATTAGTTTTTGAACATGCACTATACAATGCATTTGTATTCTCAAATTAATAGGCACCAAAAATTGTGGTTAGTGTAAAGCATTCTGAGTGTAGGGTCCTCAAACATGCAAACATAAATCATTCGCTATTTAGTAATATTATTACAGCAACATGTCTTTATACGACGTATAGGAGAAGGTGAATGAGAGAATAATGAAGAATCCAAAGCGTACTATATTGACGTTATTAATTCTTTTTTTTCAGTAAGAGTGATTTTTTGTTTTGAAGGTCGGAATGTTGTACATTTAATAATGAATAAGCAATAAGTAAAAATCATTAAAAAGTAAATCAGTAAAATATTCTAAGATCGCCTACGAAGTTAAATAATTTTTGTAACTTTAATTAAGTAATATGGATATTCTTTTCTAAAACGCACTATTTTCAAAAATAAGTTTTTCATTTATGATAAACTCATTTAATTTTTATTGAAACTATTATTTTTATAATTAAGCATGAGGCTAATAAAAAAATATATATTTATTCATTTTAGATATTAGGTAACATTTGATGTAGCATTGTTACATGAAAAAATGCTATATAATATTATAAATGTATTCAATGAGTTATAATATTATGTATCTAAAAAAATTAATTTACAGAGACTAGTACTTCTTTTATGGTCTTAAACAGAAATAAATAAATATGCAGTTATTATTTTAATATTAATAACAATAGATAAGCCATCCTAAAATAACTACTAATTCAATATATTACCTATCCAAACCATTATGCTAAGTCTATAGAGAACAAAGAAACAAACATTTATTTATATATTTATAGATACCTACTAAAAAAGAAAAGAGGAATCGATACTAAACCGAATGAGAATTGGATATAGGTATACGCGACATACACAAGCAGTGTTGTCACTTAGGTGGAGGGGGGTTCAGGGGTTGTGACCCTCCCCCAAAAAAATATATTTGTGAGCACTCATAAACCTAACTTAAACTTACCCCCTTCTTCCCATCAAACACTTCTGAAATTGAATATTTTTCAAATTCATAACCCCCCTCCCTATGAAAATGAATCCTGGTTGCGCCACTGTACACACGGGTACATCCTATTGGTAAAGGAAGAAGCCTCACTTGTGAAGTCCGCGGAGTTACACTGACTGTGAAACATATTATAACTGAATACCTCAAATACGAGGTCGACAAAGAATCAGAATCGATGCGATCCTTGACACTGCACTGAGAAACCGAAGACAACGCCAAAATGGTCGCCTTCTTAAAAATAACAAACCTGTACAACTCAATATAAAAATAAAATATGTAAAACATATATCATTAGCTCTCAGCCACTTAGAATAAACTTTATAAATAATGTCACCATACTGCTTTCTTTTAATGTAGTACTATATTCATATAAATATATTAGTAAATTGCTGTAAATACCTAAATTATAACCAATGGCGATGGATGTCGGGTTTTTTTCAAGTAAAATCTACTATTTAGACACGATTTTCTATCGTAAATATTTAGGTCAAAAAAATTATTTCTTAATAATAATAACTTTAATTATCTAATTTTAATTGTTGATCATTTTCCACTCACTTTTAAATATAATTTAAAAAATATTAGGTACTTACCTAAATAAAATATAAAACATTTTCAAATAAAAAATTAAGAAATAGTAGGTTTTGGCTTAATGAGACATTGTTGGCAGTATGTTAACATGTTTAATAGTGCATTTTACTGTAACGTGGAAATACTTTTTGGAAGTACCTATTGGAAAAATCATAGGAAAGAGTTTGTTTTGTTCTAACTTTGATAGTGATATCTATGGTTTAACACGGGAAACAGTACGTTTTAGAGAACGTTTAAATTCTTTAATTTATAAAGATTAATTCATTGTAAATAGTACGTTCTAGCCTAACTGATATTTTTGTTGTAATTATATATTATACCAAAAATAATTTTTTTTTTTTTGTGACACCGATTGATTTTTTGCCATGTTTATAAAATAATTATATGTATATATTTCGCTAATAATGTTAATATTACATTTTAGATTGTCAAACCCTCAATTATATTTTCGAAATAAAAATGTTAACAATTATAATGTATAGGCAATCAAAATGCACAGTTCTACAAGGATTGTATTAAACTTATTTATATTGCCATGATACTATTTTAATAATTTTATTTTTATGTGATATTATGATACAATATTGATTAAGAATTATATTTCTAATTGATCATGGGAAACAATGTGCTTTCTCTTTTTTTAATGGGACATTTTAGATTCTGAGCAAAGCGATAAATGTATTAATTTTACATTGACGCATGTATTATTTTCTTTTTTTTATGTGTCTTACAACACTTTTGAGGGCAGTAAAAGTGTTCCAGCATCTTTTCTGATCTAAAAGTGAATTTAATTAGTACTTTTTTGGAGGATCAAAAGTCAATAATACGAGTTGGGAAAAATAAAACAAAAACTAAGGAAAAAACAAGAATTTTTACACGAAACCAATTTTTGACACAATCGATTGTGTTTTTTGGTGTTACACAAAAAATAATAACAGTAAATACATATTGTCATGTACATGACATTTTCATCAAATGTTTATATTACAATTTTCTATTCGTCATAAAATTTTCAACATATTTTAAGCTATTACAAGCATAGGCATAGGAAATTTTTGGTAATTTTTTTTTTATTTTATTATTTTTGAGAAAAATGTTTTTGCCCAGTTAAAAATAAACCTTGAACATTTAAAACAAGGTTTCTCATAAGTAATTAATAATTTAATCAAAAAAAATCTAAACATTTTTTTTTACATGGTTGATTTTTATAGATATTTTAAGTTTAAATTTGGACGAAATTAAATATTTAAATAAAAAATAACGATCTTTGTTATTTCGTTGTAATTTAAAAATACTTTTCGCTTGAAATTTTTAAAGTATATTATTATATTTTATACATTCAATACGTATTTTCAGATGCAACGTTTTCGTTAAAAATTAATTTAACCTACTCTAATAATAACAATATTATCATATAGTATACTTAGTAATGTAATCTGATAAACTGTCTTTGCTTAACATCGTTTTTCGTATACAATGATTTTATATCATTGAATTCAAATTTAACACATCAATTACAGTGATCCACTCGATACCTACTGTACAGCAGAGCGGTACTCGCTTGCCGACCTTTTTTTCTTTGATAAAGATAGAGTTTATATATTTGTATCAATAATAGGAAAAAAACATGGTTATAGGTAAACATTCAGTACACAAGTATTTTTTCCAAAATTTAAATTTTCGAGTCAACTAAACTTGAAAATTAATAGTTAAGTATCCTTACAAATTTATAACCATAGTAAATATTACCACTTTTAAGAATATAAGATGTATTAGAATAATAAATTCTATAATTTATTAGTTTATAATATTACAATTATTTAATGATTTTAGAAACATTTAAAATTATCACTTAATCAAAAAATATACATTTTGTTAACTTTCTGTTCATAAATTAAAAACTACACTACTTCACATTAATGCTTTAGTATTTATAGTAACACTAAGATACGGAAATAAATTAATAATGCTGCCAATTTTTGACATTCAAATATTTAATGTCATAATAACAATATGAAACCAATAAGTTATTTTTACTAATATTTAGGTACCTACTATCATTTTAAGAATATTAGGTAAGTTCTAAAAAAGTTAAAATTTGTAGGTATTAAATAGTTTAAGAGAGGTATTTTAATCCATAATTTTAATTATAGTTTATAATCAATGTAGGTTCAAACATAGTTGATTCAAAATAAAATGAAATGAATTAAAATTCATTCGTGCAATGTGTATTATCTATATGAAATTGTTTTTATTAATTAATTTAAGTTTTAAAAAAAATTGCACTGCAATAATAATTGCACTATTTATTTAATTTTCATGCTCCGTCCAAACGTATTACATTTTTCGTAAAATTAATATTTTTTGCACCAAAACTCATTAAAATGTTTAATTTAATACTCAATAAAACATAGAGCCGAGATTTGTATAGATCTTAACTGTCGGAAAAAAATATGGCATGGACATAAAACGTTTAACCATTTTTAAAACTGAAAAATATTTTATATTATAATATATATATCAACATAAAAATAACATAGATACTTTTAACTAATTATTTTTTTTTTTAATTATTATTATGAACTACGAACGAAAATACAGTTATGAATAAACGTATTTTTAAAAAAGGTATGTTTTACTATTTTCGTTGAAAAATAGTACGTACATGCCCTTTTTAAAGCACTTTCTAATCGTCCACAAATCATAACAAACGAATATTTTATTTTTAAGCATACTTATGCACCTGAAACAATTAGTAGAACGTATTCAGATCGATAATATTCTAACATTTGTATAAGTATCTTATGGCTTGAGAAAGATTCATGAGTATTGCTGCTGACTTTTTTGTTCAATTTTCAATAATATAACCTTGATCCCATGATGTATGAAATTTTTATTTTTTTCTGAAAGAAATGTACTGATTGTGTAAAAAACGTCTAAATCGAAGGAAAAATAAAAAAAATGTTTAAGATAAATTTCCACTGAAAGTTAACCAAAGTTCAGTTTATGCCGTGTATGGCATTTTTCATTTAATAATAAAATAAAACAAAATGCCGATAAAACATTTCAATATTAACTTTTTTTTTAGAATTAAAAACATGTAAATCATATCTTATAAAGTTATAACTATGGAATACATATCTACACTAGAGAGCTTTGATTAACGTCTTTATTTACTTTTTCTCATTAATTGAACATACCAATACTTTAAGTATTTAAAAAAAAAACATATAATTATTTAATAATTATTAATACACATCTATATTATATTACATCCTATTATTATAAAGCTTAACAATTAATTTGTTTGAACGTAATGATCTCAAAAACTATACGCTGGACCGATGGCAATAAAAATTATATCAATAGATTCCATGAGATTCTAAGGGTGTTTTTAGCTCATTTTATCAACCCTTGCCATCAGTAAAATAAAATTGATAAAAAAATTGATCAAGACTAATGGTATAGAAAACCATTATAATGCGTTATTGGGGATTATTTCGTATAAAATAATATCAAATTTATTGTTTATTGTTCAAATGTACAACACAATGCTCTTATATTTGTACAGCTTATAGACTCAACCACTACTAATATTTTCTTGTAACATTTAAAAATTATTATTTAGAAGAAGCAGGTAGATAAAGTGTAGCCCAGTTATCGTTATAACCTGCGGTATAGGTAACCACTATAACCACCCATTATAAAATAATTACACACGAATCGTTATCGCCGTTCTATATGGTTTTGTTAAGTACTTTTCCTGTGCTTTAAAATTATTATTTTTGACGATAAACATCGTTATTTTTATCGCAGATATTATAATTTTAATATTAATACGCATTATGTATAATATATATATATATAGGTGTTCAACTATCCCTCCCACACGTTGAACAGAAGATAATATAATCTATTCCGTCCCGCAAACTACAAACGTCTGCGTGGTCCGATCTATTTATATGGCCGATGATTGAGTGAGTTGTATAATACCTATTATAGTGCATGATATATTGTACATTTGTATAAATATAATCGTGCTTTTTCTACGGAAATCAGAATATATTTTTTTTTTTTGGCCGACAACATCGACAGCTCGGCAATAAATATAGCGACCGCGGAATAAAATCGACTAACCTATTATAATAACGAGCAACTATACCGATTAATAGGATCCATGCCAGCCCATTATTATCGACGACGACGTAATCCAAAGGTATAAAAGAACAAAAAAAAAAACCAAAAAAGGTCTGAGATAAAGTCAAATATAAATAGATATTATAAAATGTCTATTGAACGTCCGGGAACACGACGACGGTGATCGATATTATATATTGTTGTGCTATAATATTATGAAAAAATAAAAAAAAAAACATTCTGCAGTCTTATAATTGCAATATTACGTGTTGTGTGAAATATTAAATTTCAAATCTATAATGACAATAGTCACACCGGATAAAACATCGATAACGAGGACGTGTTGATTTCGTACTCAATGTTCTTGATTTCTTCAAAACTTTTCTGTAGGTACATTTTCGCCACGCCTAGAAAGACTATTTGCTGAGAATCATTCCGCTTTCAGAGGGATAACTATTGCGGTATGCCGCCTACATCAAGACGTGTTTTGCACCACTCCTTCAGCCCGTAAAAGTAAAAAAAAACAAATTGTAGTAAACAATCAGACTCGATAATAATTGCGGGAGATTATGATACGGAAAACGAATTTTCTAAAATCCTACTCGTCATCGCTCGGTGGTAGTGAAGTCGTGTCATCATTAAACTTGGCCGTCTGCCAAGTAGTCCACCCTTGGATCGATCCGAACGTTGAACGGTACCGTTTATAACCGTAATAATAATTATTTTTTGTCCGCGCATATAATAATAATTATAATAATATAATGGCATTGTGTTTTATTTTAAATTTGTTTATTATTCGGACGCGAAAATCCGCCACCGTATAAAAATCGAAACGTCGGATTGTCGTGCATGTCGACTCTAAATTTAAGCACAAAACATCCTTGAGCGGAGTATGATGGAAATCGACGATTTAAAAATAAATGACCCGCTGGCGGACGCGCCTAAGTTTCCCGTGTTTTACATTATAATATCGCCTATCGTTTCGTCAAGACATTGCTCTCCGCCATTCACTATTATTTCATGTTCATAACATTAAAAAAGAAAATCGATTTTCTCGTCATTACAAGTGGATCCCAAATTTTTTTGTAGATCATTTTTTTACGTATTGGTAAGATGAGCGCTTCTCTCCAACCCAAACATTTCTACCGAAAAGCTAACGCACGCGTCAAGATAATATTATGTTTTAACATTATCAGCAGTCGTCCCTTACGCCGACGAGGGGCGACGGCCCTCGGTTAGTATACTATGGTCATCGGCTGCACGAATTACACCACCGCTGATTTTCCCATATTATTATTGATCTATCGGTTTAGATCCGTTTCAAATCAGTATAGATTATAATTACATTTGTACTCGTTTATGTGCACACAGTTAGAAACGTAAAGTGTGGTAGCAAAACGTTTAAAAGTACAAAAACAGAGCTTTATTTCGCACTGGCAGTTAAAACTGATATTATAAAACAGTCGTTATCGCAGGACATTAGATGATAATATTCGACGCTGAAGTCGATATCGTAACCGAGACACACTATGGTTATGACTGTATAAATCGGCGAAGAAAATTATTATAATGATATTTTTGAAAATAATATTATTGTCGCGAAGTAGTTCGAGGAGTTCGGGATTTAATTCGGGTGAAAACAAAAAACTGGTGTCGAGACAATTTTCATCATGTCACGGGGACGCGACGTACCTGAGAATTCGTGTCCGCCTCCGCCGGTCGCCTATTTCTTATTTTAGGTTCCTCGCCGACATGATGACACCTATTGTAGCGTTGTTATCACGACCGTACTCCGCACCCGCGAACCCGAAAAAGCCGACGACGACAATTTCACGGTGTCCGCCGTTTTTGATCAGTACAATATTATTGTTGTTATTATTGATAATAATTACGATTATTATTATTATTATTATTATTCGTAGGTGTTGTTGTAATTATTATCGTCGGAATACGTGTACGCGCACACGGGTTTTCGGACCGAATCTCTGGCTGTGCGCGCGTGACCAGAGACCGCGTCCACGCCCGCCCGAGTGCGAAACCGCTTGGAAGGGGATCATGCGCAGTTTGCACGGCGATATTGTTGCGATTTATATCACGCAGTGGGCTATTTTAAAGTTTTTGTTGTAGTTTGTTTTATTTCTTCGTCTATTTCGTTTCGGGGTTTTATATTTTTTTCAACGTATTCCACGCTGACGACTCCCTTTCATTTGTATGAGACATATATACATCACATAATATATACATCTGCATGTTACGCGCGTTTGCCAATATTCTATCCTACACCGCACCTTGCTCTCCGTTTTGCCCACACACGTAAGTACGCAATTATAATTATTACCATTATTATTATTATTATTATTGCTACAAGTACAGCTACACACGGCCGCCCATTGAGGCACACATTATTTTTGTCCGTTACTGTTTGAGAATGACACAGTATGATTTCATTTTTCGGCTCTTAAAAATAATTACAATTTTCTGAACAACACATAGCAATATATCGTTACCTTTAGTGGTGACGACGCTACAAGACTTCACCTTAGAAAAATTGGCTTGAAAACGAGTTTTAGGTCAACACCGGACATCTCGTCGAATGCCCAGGGTATAAAACTTTTTTTTTTTATTTGGTTCATAACATATTATAACGTTTAGTATAAAATATAACAATTTCCTAACATAAACAATATATTATACTGTTACGTTTCTCATTAAGTGTAAAAAATAAAAATTGTAATTAACAATAAAACAATATAAATCGAGAATAAATATGTTTAAATATTAAACATTATGGACATACAGTGCATACGGAACCCTGTTTTTTCCCTTATCCGGGCTGCATGTATATCGAAAACAACGTTAATTCGATATATATTTATATACAAAAATCACCAACAGATCAAATCCTGTCCCACACTTGTGTCTTGAAGAATCGGAACAAAAGAAATCCAAAAACCGGTACGGACAGCTTCTCGTCCTTGCACATGTACAGCCAATATCCGAACACGGCCAACGACATGTTGCCGAATATTTTCAAATACGGTACCGTGTTAGGCTCGGGTATTTCCGGCTGATGCAGTTCGACAGCCGATAGCCATTCTCCGGACGTCGCCGGATCCACATCGGCTTCCGGTTGTTTGGACAATGTTGCCGACGAACAATCACCGCTCTCGTCATAATATTCTTCATCCTCACAATCTTTATCCGCGTCGCCGTCATCTTCATAGACGTCCCGCAGCCCGGCCTCAAATGTAACGACTGGTTCGTCGCAGCATTCTATGGCAGCGGCCATTTTCAACTGTTCAAAGTCCAAATAAGTTTTGGCTACCGGTCTCCTAGCCACTCCACTATACTGTTCCACTATGTCACCGTAATGTCTAACCGCGATCATCTCGGTGGCAGCGGTGGCATCAGTGTCAATGGAAGAGTCGGCATTGTTATCAGTGCGGTGGGTATCGGTAGTGATGACTGGAGTCTCAATCTCGTTGTTCCTGTTACTGGCTGCCAAGGACATCTTCGAATCTTGTCTCGGAGACTTCCTCCGGGACACTTGGTCATCGTACCTATCACGGTCCGGTCCGTTCGACTGTCTGCTAAAAAATGGTGGCACAAAAATCTTCTTCAGCATAGACTTAGGGCTGCGATCGCTCATCTCCGTGACCGTAATGACTGGTAGCGTCGGTCTGTTGCCATTCCCAATGCTCTTTTCCCGTTCCGGTATCTCGGGCGGCACAATACCGATCAAATCTGACGATAATTTGAACTCCACCCGCTCCGAATTCTCAGACGTTATTGCATTTTCCTTAAAGAACGGATTTGGTAACATTACGTACTTGGGGATTCCATCCCTTGGTCGATAAGTCCCGTCCACTGGCGTTTCTACCGTAGATATGTTAGCCGTGTCTGATTTGTTCTCATTATTCGATCGAGAATATTCACCGCTATCGGTCGATCCGTTTGAGTAATTTAAGGAGTCTTGCGACATCGAGTCAGACTTTTCCGACGTGTCTTCTACAGACGGCGGTGTCGCCGTCGTCGTTGACGATCTCCGATCAGAATTTTCAGAGCCTTTGATGACTGAAGTCGATACTCCTTCGTCGACCTTTTTCACCCAATTGGCGGGTGACTTTGATCGTTCCCTGTCGGACAGTTTCTGATCTGACATGTAATCGTCGTCATAATACACCGTTGAAAAGAAAGCGCTCGACGTATTGTGTTCTAATGCCCGTTTTCCACTTCCAAAATTGGTAAACTTTTCTTCCGACCTATCCGACATATAATTATCGTCAGATTCTATTGAAGTTTCAGAATCTAGACCAGAAAACGAAGTAGACTGTTCCGTATTGTCATCATCAATTATATTTTTAACATCGTCTATGATTTCTTCTTCTATACTGTTCGCTAACGACATAAAACTACTTGCTTTTGTTCTTTTAGAAATATCGACGACACTATGAACTGAATCTGAATCACTAAATACTGATTTTTCTTCAGAGCCATCATTTGATTTTCTAGTGATAGGCGATCGTCTTAAACTGTTTTTCCTATCCATCGCATAAATTGCAATTTTTTGAGCTTCGGATGACAAATTTTCATCGTTTGAATATCCATTGAACCTATTTAAGTTTCGTTCGTAGAGAAGTTCACTAGAGCTGTAAGAGTTTCTTAAGTGTTCTTCGAAACTTTCAGACTCTGCACCTAATTCCGGAGATGATAATGAAATGGGTGGAGCTGATCCTCGTTCGAAATTGAATAATAATAAAGAATCAGTTGAATTTTCTAAAAAAAAATATAATTTTTATGAGTACAATATTATTAATAATATATGTTCTACGCGTACTTTTTATTTTATAATTCATTGGTATTATCTGAGAGTTTGTCGTATCTCCCTGGTTTATCCTACCATTATTTGTCTTCAACCCAGGAGGTAAACCCCAATGGTCCTTTTGTTCAATTGGTTGTTGCAAGGTTTTGGTGGATACGTCTAGAAAACTAAAGGATTTATAAATATTCGTCTCCGAGTTATTTAAATCTGTCTTTGACTTTTTTTTCCGTCTCTTTGGTACAGGAGGCGAAACCTCATCTACGCTTAGTTTTCTTGCTTTAGACGACGGTTCGGGAGATTTCGATTTTCGACCAAAGTACTCTAACATTTCCGTTTCTTGAATCTGTATTAGCTTTTCTTCATCCTCGAACAGGAGAGTTGCTGTAACCACTGGCTTATATATACTGTATAAGATAACACATTAATATAAGCAAATATCCTTACTAAATAAATAAACATTTAAAATACTAATTTACCCTCGTTTTATATCTGGTAAGAATATTGGTTCGGATACATCGCTTGGTAAACTCATACCATAAGGATTTTCTGCTTTTACTCGAAATCTATACTCCGAACCCTCAAGTAAATCGTCAAGGTCTGCCGTAAGTTGTCTACTGGTTGACGCTTTTAACCACATATCCCATCCAACCTGTGAACCACAGTGTTAAGTATTAAAACATGATTAACCGAATAGCTTAACATTATATTACTCTATTATACTCAATTATATAATTTCCAATTTTACAGCCTCCATCGTCTTCGGGTGGCTTCCAGGAAAGTGTTACAGATTTACCTGACGTTTTGGATACATGCACTTTACCTGGTTGTGAAGGTCTATCTAAAAGTAAAAATTATATTTAATTCCAAACTATAATAATTATTTTCTATAAATAGTAGGTAATTTTTTAAATATTATTTAATACCATTTTGTTCAATACATTTTACGTACCCGTAACAGTAACTAAAAATGAAGCCGTATGTTCACCCAACGGGTTTATTGCTTGAATTTGATAGCATCCTCTATCTGATCTCTTAACACATGCTAATTTTAAGGCGGCATATTTATCTGTATGAATCACTTCAAATCTAGAGTTTTAGAAATATTTATTGTGATTACACAATTTGAAGTTATATTACGTTATAATTAGATATTTATGTTTTATTTTTGAAATTGTCAATAATACATAAGTTCTAATAAAATTGGTTAACTTCGTGTTTAAATAAAAATGTGGTATTTAATTAACAAGTCCATTAATTTTCAACGAACGGTAAAATTATCAAATTCGGTTTGATAATATATATTGTATATTATTTTTATAATTTTATATATAATCTAAAATTAATTTTTCTAATTTATTATTTATTCATAGACGATAAGCATTTATTTACTTGTATCTTCAAACATCTAAAATAATTAATCCCAAAATATTAATTTCAACAATTTAAAATTAATTTTACCTATCACCACCACGTATTTCTTCGCCATCGTGAAGCCAAATAACTTGTGGTAACGGACGACCGGAAACCGATACTTTTAATTTCATTGGTTCATTTTGTTCCAAGAGCAAACCTTCTTCATAGTCTTGTGGTAAACGAACCATGGGTGGTGCTAAAGAAAACAATTTCACGTTCAAACCATCATCTTCACAACGTGACGCAACTATTGTGTCATTGCACTTAATTGTATTATGCAATATATTATTATTATTAATTTTTAATTTGATAATTTTATTATTATTAATGAACTAATTGATTAGTAATTATGGTTCAATTATAATTTATATTAGGACAAACGTCTTATATTATTATAATAATTATTTATGACGACTGTGAACGATGTATACCTTCGAGTCTCAACCTAGCCTTTGTTATCGCGTGGCCAGCTCTGTTTGTGGCTGAACATTTTATTTCTCCTTCGTCCGAGTACTCAGCCTGGTGGATGTATAATGTACTCATTCCATTATCGGTGTTCACCCTTTGCCGTCTGTTGCTAAACAGTTCAAACCCATCTTTGTACCAACTGATTTTCGGTGCCGGCGTACCTTCAAACTCCACTTCGAATTTAACCTTAAAACGTGTACCATTAGTATATGTTAAGTATAAACGTTATTATTTACATTTATATACTAATGTTTAATTAATTATTAATCTATATGAACAAGAAATATAATATTTAGTGTGCATAATAGACATTCTATAAATCGCATCTGAAGGAAGCAACAGAAATAATTTGTGATTGATGAATTTAAAAACCAGTACCTTAGTATTATTAAAAACATAAATTATGGAGCCTGGTGGAGCGTGGTGGTTGGCCTCAGTCACTAATGTGTGTTGCGGTCAAACATTATCCGGCGTCGCAAATTCCCTGATGGGTTCTTTGCAACGAATCCTTGCCCCGCATAAAAATATACATTCCAACCGTACAAACCCCGCAATGGCCCATGTAGCCAAGAGAAAAAAAACCATAAATTATGTTCTAATGCGCATAAATTAAGTTAAACCACGTTGAATACATGACAAAACATTTTTAAAAATAAAAAACTATTTGTTTTTACAGGTAAAATGTATTGTACTGGCGCAAATAAAATATGTATTTATCCATAGTTAAAATAATAATAAAATTAATAAAATAATAATAATACAACTGGACGTCTTTATCTTTGGTAGTATAATTTTAAAAAAATAACAGAGATTAGGTCTGTATTATTGAATTTAATTTGGTTGTATTATCGAGTTCGATCAACTGTACTATAGGTGTATGATGTGATGATAACTATTCGTATATATACTAAGTATATACAGTATATCTACTTGGAAATCGTCAGAAAATTCTGTTTTATTTTAAGGACATTCCAAAATTATCATTACGGAAATAACTGTACCTTCAGGGTATTATAATAAGAACTGAAAAATGGAAAATTAACTAATATAATTATAATTGTTGTTGAATATTTGTAATTAATATTCTTAACTTTCATTTTTTTAATACAATCAAATAAAAATTAATATATAGAGAATTATATTTGCAATTATTAAGTTCTTCGGGTCCTGTTTATAAACGGGGTTCTAATTATTAGTTCTGCGCATTATTATTGATTATATTTACACATATATATATATATTACAGTGGAACCCCGATAACTTGAACGTCTATAAGTTGAGTTTTCAATAGTTCGACGGAATGTTTTAGCCCCTGCGCCTGTGTATGCAAATACAATTTTTTTCATAATTCGAATTTCTTTTTGTCCCTGGCCAATTTGAGTTATCGAGGTTTTACTGTATATTTATAAATTATTATAATCAATAATACTATGAACATCGACAGACCTGATCATTTTCCAACGCGACGCGGTCTTCTATCCCACAAACGAAAACCGGTGCCACGACCGCCGTCCTGTGAACTGTCATCGTGACTGGATCTGAAACGACGCTCGGTGGCGACTGTCCGAATGCATTGATAGCTTTTACTCTGAACTGATAACGGCATCCTGGCTCGAGGCCACTCAACGTCAGCTGATTGTGTCGGACTTTTCCCGGCGTGGCTTTGACCCAATGCGGCGAAATGGTCCGACGATGCTCGACAATAAATCCTAAAAACAACAAGAGTTGTAGGTATACGCCACCAATAATAATATTTTATATTCACAATCGGCATGATAATGAAACATATGTATATCTATCCGAAATTTTAACTTTACTAAAGTCCTCTACGCCCCCTCGGGGCATAGGGCACAACTAGCATAATAATTATATAATATAATATATATATTGGTCATCTATAATACTCGTAACTTTTTTACCTACTGATAATAAGTCAGATCCATCGATACATAGCATAACAACGGTTCAATCGAAATGCTACTGACTCAATTCGTCTTGAGTACCTACCTATTCACGGCTATGCCAAACCTATCGGCGGAAATCGTGGGTGGAGGCTTGGGGTCTTGCCCCCCCCCAAACATCTTATTAACCTCTCTAAAACAAGCAGCTTTTTAGTTGCACGAGACCAAAACCTCTCGCTAACATTGATGTTAAAAATGTTAGTTATCCCCTAAAATTTTAATGGATTTCCGCCTATGGTCAATCCTACCCCTAAGTATTTGCATATTTTGATAACCACTAGATCTATATGATTCTCGATCAAACACCATTAATGTTTTTTGAATACTGAATATACTAATAGATTATCGCGAACATGTTAACTAGGTTGTAAGTACATAAGATCTAAATTAAATAAAATGTAATTAATATATTTTTTCACTAGTATTTTTAACATGTTATTTTTAGTTAAGCATTCATGTATTTTATCATAAATATTTAAAAAAAGAGAAGAAAACTAATAGACAACTATGATTATAAAATTATGAGTCATTACTAATGTGACTAATGACTTTTATATAATATGTTTTAGTATTTAATTGTGTATTATTTATGTATTTTTGTAATACTACTCAGAAAAATAATATGCATGTGTCCCACAGCCAAAAAAGTGACTTTCAAGTTTATGACGTAATAGCACTTACATGATACTAATAAAAAAATGACCACGTAATAAAAATTAACAAAAACTATATTAGTACAGTAATGAAAAAGTATATAACATTTTTTTCTAAAAATGGAAATTGTTAAAATAATTCTAATGCCTCAATCGTTTATTGACCATATTTTTCAAAATATTTAATGATAAATCTATTTATAAATTATTATAAAGAAAATTATTTTGATGTATAAACTTGATATTCGTTTATTTAATCAATGGTTAACAATACATTATATAATTAATAATAAATAATAATAGTTTACCTAAACTAGCATCATATAATTTAATATGTTTAATTAAGATTTATGGTCAAACTAAAAACTATTTAATTTATCATTAAATGTGATCAATTATCAAAGCATTTATTTATAAACAAACTGAAAATATAATGTTATGAATTAATTGATATATAATATAATGCATATACTTAATTTTTTAACTATCCTGGTCTAGTAGTCATACTACATTATATATTAAAATAACATATATATAAATTAATCTTAAAATATTAAGTGCATAATATTATTCTTTATTAACTATACTTTGGCTAAATCCATTCCTTATTAAAGATACATCAAGATATTTTGCAAGGGTTAAAGATATACGTATAACACTGAGTTATTATTAATAGAAATTCCAGTAAAACGTTACACTTAATACGCTTCGTCCTACTTTTTGGCACCGGAGAATATAAATTTCATGTGAATGAACTTTCTTGCTATATATTATTTTGTTATTGTGATTCTTTTCATAGGTACTATAAAATTAAGTATTATAAAAAACGATAGTACAATTTTTAAAATGAGACTTTATATAAAATATGAAATAGTTCAAAAAAAAAAAAAAATGTAATGCACCTATCAACAATTAGAATAATTTCACTCCTTTGATTTGTTGCGTAAGCATAACAACTTTATTTCAAATAAAGATATAATCTCGTTAATAAAATTCCACTATCTGTCTATTGCTATGTACCAACGAGTAAATTATGTAAAAATCGTCGGTTTCTGAAAGACTGTCTTGAAACTCTGTACACAGGTACAACTATGTAAAATTCGGTTTTTTATCGATGCAAAATAAAGTACGTTACATACATGACGTATAGCATTATATATATATATATATATATATATATATCGGAGTGATGCAGTAGCAGATCTAAAAGTCATCCAAGGAGGGAGGGGGAGGTTGAATTTTCAAAAAAAAGAATCAAACAGAGTTTCTATAATAATATCATGCACGGCCAAGAAGAATCACAACTAGCGCTTTCTGCGGCGGCGTAATTAGCAGTAATGTCATATGAATAAAAATGAATATAACTTGGAAAACACAACTTAAGGGTGTGGGAGAGCGATCTCCCCGTCATTCTCTCACCCCTTCCCCCTTCCCCTTAATAGCTACCACCTGAGCGATGTCGTGTCGTGCAACGATACCTGTGATTTTCGAACCGCAGTCGCGGGCCGGTGGTTTCCACTTGACCGTTATCACGTCCGGTTCGTCTGCTGGATCCGCGACCACCAAATACGGTTTTCCCGGCGCGGACGGCGGACCTGCGGCAAAATTCGCAAAACCCGTATAATATTATACAGACGGAAAAAACGAAAACGTTATTGATGACATTTTTGCGCCGACGGAAACCCGTATAGCGTTATAAGACGCGCATAAATCGGTGTGCTAATGTAGGCAATAGGCGAAGAGCCATATCATATAGGTACCGGAAGTGAATCTCTCGGACGACGACGATGACGACAGATGGTCTCGGGAACTAGTCGCGCCGTTGTACTGCAGCCTGTTCAGTTTGCCGTGCGACGAAGACGAATTGCCCATCGTGCACTGCCATCCAAAGTGCTCTCCGCGAGGCCGGTCTGACCGGACGCGCACGCGGTGACGGACGCAATGATACGATGTGCGCGGCTCGATAATACAATAATATAAAAATATAATGTAATTAATGGGTAACGACGGAATTATATCGAATTCGATAGACGGCGGCGGTCGATGAATTGTGTGCGCGGCTATCGCGGTATACGGTATATAATAATATTATACACTGCGAGCGTGTGTTGTAAAATAATCGTCTTTCGGGCGGTCGAGACGGAGATCGTGCGAAGGCTCGGAAGTCTGACACACGAATATCACCGAAAATAGAACGCACACACAGCTGCTGTCGGGTCTAGCCGGTGCCCGTGGACCCGCTGCGCACTGTACGATAATATTCACACTCGACCAACGCAGCGGTGCAAGCGCCGTTTTTTTTTTTTTTTTTTTCATACACACGTTATTCTAATAGTATTATTATTATAATTTTCGTCGTGACAGTAATATCACCTTATTGGTATTATTGTGTTTACGATCATTATTATTATAGATGAATTATGGATGAATTATCATTGTTACGAGTATCAATACTATTGCTATTATTATTACTGAACCTTAGCGTGACGGAGAAGGCGGCGCCGCAGACGCAGACGTCATACAGTGACGATAGCGATGACCGAAGAGGCATGGAAAGTTGCCACGTTTTCAAAAGAGATTTCGACTTTTAGATTTTAAGCTATGAGAGGAATGAATTTAAATTTTTTTTACGTGAATCGACACACCTATATATCCGCGACGAGAGGTGGTGCGCGTTTGATTCGCTGGTGAAACTTGATGGCGGGAAATGGGCCTCACGTCTTTAAAAAACACGTACGCACACATATTTTATAAAAAAATGAAAAAAAAAATGTTTTACTTAAATTAAATCTTTCACACAACTACCAAAGGTGAACTTAGGAACGATCCTGATTATGGGATGCATATTAGAGTGGTACCTTATTTTTCGCAGTTCATTTTTTTTAAATTATCCGCCCCTCCTAAATTTGTTTTATTACTAAAAAAAGCATAAAAAAAAAAATCAAACAAATTGATTGATTTTACCCATGCTACAAAAGCTTGAAAGTTTTAAAAATAATTATTTATAAAAATCTTTTTTTTTTTCATATAAGTAACCAATCATATATTCAGAAAATAATACAATATAATTTCAAAGACATTATTTATAGAAAATTAATTTTAAAACTATTTGTTACCTTTATGTTTTATTTTTAAACTTTTAACTTTTACATATATTCGAATAAAGAGTCAAAAAAGTCAAAAAAAAATTACATTATTTATAGATTTTATATTTTAATTAACACAAAATATAAATGATTCAATTGAATTATACGATAATATTGTATCGTATGTAATATAAAAATACACATTATATTATATATTGCATATATTATGACCAAGTAAAAATAACCACATTATAATGTGGTATTATAACCTTTAGATTTTAGACTGGTTTTCGTCCACACGATTCGTAATTTGATTATCACTGCACTTTACGATAATAACTCGTTTTGCTTAACACAATATTAGTATTAGAACTAGAATTTGATGCCCTAAAAAATCGTGAAAATGTTCAAAAAATAATTTAGATCTCATAAACTGCATTGAAATGTATTTTTCTTAATATAAAAGTAAAAACAATGATATTAAAAATTAATTTTTTATTAATTGTGTTTTAATAATAATATTTTATAGACTATATGTTATATTTTTCGACTTCTAGCCTTAAAAAAATTTAAAAATTTAATTAAATTTCATTAGGTAATTAACTATACAACAGCATTCTGCGTATATGTTTTATAGTAAATTTTGCCTGCCACCTGGTACAAAATGATGGAATTTATTACGGCGATAAACTTGATAAAAATCTACTATCAAAAATAAATAATGGCCATGGTGATAAAAGATAAGTCATTGCATAAAAATCCCAGCCCGAATGATAACTACTACTAGGGCGATAATAAATTTATTGCATTTTCAATAAAATAATAAGAAAACCTGTTAAATAAAAAGAAAGTTAATAATTTATGAAAAATGCTCCAAAACTCGAAAAATACCACAATACTAAATAAATACAAAAATTTCTCAATAAATGCGAAATAAAAAATAATCGGTATCGACTAAAAGACCAAAAAACATTTTTCATTTACGGAATTACATTTTGAAAGACTAGTACAAAAAATACATTGCATCGAAATATCAGTCCTAAATATTATTATTATAGTATAATGTAAGCTCGCTATTCGAATCTTGCCGGATTTCTTTTCCAATTTCATACACAGGAACTACGTTAGGGGAACAAAGCCAAACTCACTCGCACCATTAATCACTCTCGAACAGTTTTATGGTTATTGTTAGAAAATAGCTTGGCATCCGGATTTCATCCAGACGACAGACAGTTTAGACAAAACGACCGTGATTAAAGAAGCGATTAGTATTACTTTATACAGTAATAAGTTCCTAAAATGTAGCATAAATAATATACTGATAAAAGTAATATATGTGAATGAAATGGTTTTTAATTTGACACAGAAATAAAATATATAGGTAAACTGTGTAGTCTATTCGCGACTATATGCTAAATTAGAGTGACCATTTTTATAAAAAAAAAAAAAAAGGGACAAACAGTTTTATGTTAACACTTAAAACATAATATTTTCATTTATTTTGGTAATTTTTATATTTTACAATAACAATTAGAATTATTTTTCATTAGCTCCATAGTTTAACGACTTTCGAGCTTGATTGAAAATACTGCCACACACACAATTTTAACCTTGGTTTCAAATTTTAACATACAACTGTTCTGTGTTATATTGTTTTGTATTTGTTTCATAAATTGATTTTTTCTTTTACACACATAATATATAATATGGAGATAACGTCGATAACAGGATTAAAACGGAATTATCTTCTAAAAACTGGACAAAAAGAGTCCAAAAGAGTTTGAAGTTTGTCAGGACAACGAAACATGAAGATAAAAAAAGGACAACCTGTTTTAAATAGAACGTATGGTCACCCTATGCTAAATCTACTATCCATTTTCGCTGTTTAATTTTTATCACCAAACGTTTTAATTTATTTAGCTCGACATGCAAAAGTATTATGAACATTATCGATACCAAAATAAATAAAATTGTAAAAAATGTATTTTCCTGCCAGAACAATAATATACAGCCATCTATACGCACATTAACATGTGATGGCAATTTCTTACAATTAATATCAAACGAATATTTGAAACAAATAATAGGCATATGATTAACTTTTTCAAATACATCGAAGTACCTAACAGTCATTAATAATTATTGTAAAGCGAAGCATAAAATATAATAATATGACACGTGCGTAGTTAATCTCTGGCATTAATTTATTATTATACAATAATATTGTGTGCAAACGTCCTAAAATATCATCAGCAGATGTGCAAGTCAACGTCAAGGATTAGAACACTCGAAATTCGAAATGTTTATGATAATATTAATAATATAATATAACAATAATAACAATGATATTATTATGTATATGAGATACAGACTATACGTTCACTATATATTATACCAATCGAACACGTCGTGTGTGAAGTAGATACTGAATTAAACGAAAAACGTTCACTGTGCAATTATCATATTGTATAATAATAACAATTATTATTAATGTGGTTCTGACCGAGTTTATATTATATATTATTCAATTATTTAAGAGAGTACTGAACTCACGTTTCGTCTTTCATTGTATATCATTATTATTTGTTGTTATAGTAAGATGTGTCCCCTTAAAAACTAAATAGATAGACCGTATATAGTTTGGATCCGATAAATGTAAAAGGAAAATTCTATATGCTCGACGCACATTACAAACAAATAAAAAACTAAATTAATTACACAAATAAACAAACCATTATTAAATCATAAAAAAACAATCCGTATGAAGTTTATACAAACAACGATTACTAGGTTGGGTATTTCTATGGCAAAATTTTCCTGGTTTATTTGACAAAATTTCAACGCTTTGTTAAACGCATCAGGTCCTATTGTACCTACATGAATTATACATGTTTTTTTACAAAAATAATTTTCACAAATTCTATAAACTATTGCAATTCCAATACTTACTCAAAGATGGCGTCTTTCCCGAAGATTCAAATTTTTTGAGTTGTGACCCTTTTACACTGACAGAGCATCGTTTCTCAACCTGCGGTACGCGGAAAGCTCACAGGTGGTATTCGAAGAAAAACTCCTTTGATAAAAACAGTTGGAATGATCCGTTTTATTAACATTAAAATAATACTATTTGATTTATTTGATATTAGATGGTCTTATATCAACGACAGCGTTGAGTTATAATCTGAAACAGATGTGGTTCTTTTTATGCATTAAATTCCTATATTGTCATAAATTTGTAATTCCTAGTTCCTAATAAAATAAAATTTCATACATGTAAAATAACGTATATATTTTTGATAAGCAAAAATAATAAAGGTTATTATTAACGGTAGTGGTAGGTTAAAAATATGTTCAAACTATGTAGGTGGTACGCGGATATAAAAAGACTGAAAACCGTTGATCTATTGCAATACGAATCGTTCGGTATTGGATGTATAAAATATACGTATATGGGTATAGTATGATGAGAAAGAGTAAATCGATAAAATAAATAACCATACGTCGCACATGACCATGGGAAAACTTCCGTTGAGTTTATTTTGTTATCTTTGTGACATAGAATCCTCATTAGAAGCGCTCCGGGCCTTGGGTTCGATTTTTGGGAAATACTAAATCGGCGGCGCAAAACCCATTTCCGTCCACAGATGTACGCCTACGATAAAATAATATAAAACCCCACGGCCGCAGTCGAACGAACGATTTGTATTTATAATATTATTGTTTTTCTCGGCAGATTCCATAGGTTCATACTTATAATATATTATATTATAATTTTATCGTCGCGATGGAACGAAATAATACACCGGAATATGCGGCGTTCCGGCTGAAACACCGCTGCACAGTTGAGTTCTGAAAACGAAAAAATAATTCTATTTATAATATCATAAAATTCACTATGGATAGTTATACTACACGCATGTCAAACGTATTATCATAATATATTCATACAAACCACAATGCAAAGAAGATATATCTTCTCTATATTGCGAAACAGATAAGAAACGTATAATTCCCAGATAATAGAATTTAGGGTTACCATGTATGTCCTGTTTAAAACTGGATTGTCCCTTTTTTTTATCATCATGTCCCGTCACCTGAAAACTTTAAACGGGTCGCTTTTTATCACGTTTTTAGAAAATAGTGCCGTTTTAAACCCATTATCTTCATATTTTTATACTTTTTAAGAAAAAATCAATTTATAAAACAAACACAACGCTATAATATTATATAGAACAGTTTTGTATTAAAATTTGAAATCAAGGTTTTATGACGATGTGTATAGCAGTATTTTCAATCAAACTCAAAAGTCGATATTGAGCTTATGAAAAATTATTTTAACTGTTACTGTAAAATATAAAAATTATTAAAAAAAAAAATGAGAAGGTTATTTTCCAAGAGTTAACCTAATACCATTTGTCCCGTTATTTTTTTTATATATATAAAAATGGTCACCCTATAATAATACACAAATATTATGTCTATCCCCGGAGATATGATTTCTATGCAACAACGCATGTTTTTTGTCCAACTAGAATTTACTGAGAAGATAATAATTCCATTTGATCTAGAAACATATCAAACAATACATATTGCGATGAACGCCGTTTATCTAACGATAAATCGTATTCTTCCAGTATTTGTGTGCCTACCTATCTACAATTTTTTTTTTTTACTGTCGCGTTATCGTCGTTTATTTTGATACCTACCATCAAAAGTAAACATACCATATAGAATCTTCTTAGACTTTTTTTGTTTATTATGATGCATACTTTAGGAGTGATTAGGACATTATATTCATACTAAACCGTCACGACTCGTCAACAAAATTATACATGCTATAACATTTTATTACATGACTTGATTTCTGCAATTTTCAATTTTTATATTTTGTTATGTTAAACAATATTATTATTGAGTATTTATATACATATAGTTTATTATTTCACAGTGACACAGTCACGAATATAGTTTTTTTCATAAGCCATAAACTCATACCATAATCTAATACTATATGTACTCCATATATAAGAACAGCGTTTGAATACGCCATATTTTATATTTTTATACTATATAACACGAAGGTCAAATGATTGGCTAAATTAAAGTGTTTATGTTATTGTGTTGATTTTCACGTATAAATATCAGTGGGTTGTATTTTTCCGATCTACAAACATATTTTTTAATAGACAAATATAAAACAGGAGTATTAAATTTATTAATGACATTGCATTTAGACAAAAAATTATTTGACTTGAAATTAGTTGCCAAAAAGATAACAAGAAGTGCCAAAAAATTGAAAAGACAAGAGATCAAAGAAATTCAAACATGTTTAAAACACTTGACAAACCAGAAATCGGTAGGATACACGCGGAAAACGCGGTGCGCAACCATAACCAGAGTTTGGATTTGCTAACTCTCGGGGCCCGTTTACAAGGAGCACTGAACATCCTGCAAGCGACCACCATGCAAAACGCAGTATGAATTTTTTCAAATTTTGAGGGGAGGGGTGAGTATCGATCTATAACTGCACATCATGGTTATCCACTGAGGTCGGTGCCTTATCACATGTCGATAATGTGATGAAAGTGTGAACTAATATCGCTAGTAGTAGCTGCAGGCCTATTTTTAACCCTGTGATATTATTCTGTTTCATCAAACTTGATAGTAAATTTTGGATAAACGACTAGATAATGACCAAGTCGATATTTAATTTATCTATAGTTATAAATTTATAAAAACCACACTTATTTTCATATATTTTCTTCTCGATTTTATGGTAAATATAAGTTAGAACTTACTATAGTGATAGGTATATAACACAATTATAAAAAAAAAAAATTTCAACTATCAATTTTTGTTATTATGACTGAAAAATAGTTACACTTACCAACCAAATACATAAAAACTAAATTGCGTATTACAATATTTAAATTTCGACAAGTCAGTGGCCAGTGTCAATTTTATCTGCGCAGTATAAAATAATATATACGATATACACAAATAGGCGTAAACAATATATAGGAAAACAAGCATATTTTTGTATCTATGATTATGGATGAATGTGAAATTATCTCGCACCTAGTCATTTAGCCACGATTTACGACTAAGTTCTATCGAACATTTTATATTTTACGGGTTAAAACCAGGCCAACTGCTACTATAGTGCAGCTATTAGTTGTATACACTTTTATCACATCATCATCGACACCATCAATGGCCAATGCATTGACGTCATTGCATCGATAAGTACCGACTTAAGTAGATGATGAACTGTGCTGTATAGATGTCGCTCAGTGTATGTTTGAATGTTGCAGATCTTTTTCTAAAAATCTGGCACTGTTTTAATTTTTTTCCATCGCTTAAATAATGTCCTGAGCGGATGACGTGTTTACCACAAATGAAGTTTTAAGTCAATCGTTTAAACCGATCAATCGATATTAATGCGTGATAAGAAACCCAAAAACATACTCGAAATGAGATTGGCTTTCCATTTTTTTTTTTTTTAATTTCTTACTATCGTATTAATAAATATTTATGGAATGATGTTGGAAATATTGTACTGCAATTAGATCTCAAGTCAACTACCTATAGTCTATATTACGAATTAAAATTGGTATTCTTGATTTACAGTTGTAGTCTATTATCACTTAATAAGTTTTTATTTTTTAAATATAAAACGACCAACGGATTATATCAAATGCTCAGTACTTACACAGTTCTATTTGTTAAAATTTAAATACTACATAATTTTATATTTATATACCTATATATATTCTTATTTTTTAATCTGTGATTTTATAATATACTGCCATATTCGTTGAAAAAATAACGATTTATTTGTTTGAGATATTATTGTTATCCATCGATATTTTTATGACCAATGTAATATTATTATCGTCGACATTGAATAAAACGGTGAATTATCGACATAATACATATTTTATACATTTATATTTTAAATAATGTGATCGGAAATTCAAAAGATGTTTTAATAAATTAACGTGACATATTATTATTTTCATGCATAAAACAATCGGGAAAGATTTATTGGTGCGGTGCACGCCGCGGCCGTAATGCTAAAATACAATGTGTGTGACGAACGCCAAGTGTAAATTATTATCGGTGCGAAAGATCAAAATATTTAAAACACTTTTTCGCGACTTTGATTCCGAAGTGTTCGTACTTTGAGTACAATATTTTTCGGATCTATATAATGCTATTTCATGTCACACACACGCGGGGTGTAGATGCATACAGTATATACCGACTACGATCGATACAGACGAAAAATGAGACATATTATTATCATCAATAGTAGGTACTTAGTTTGATATAGCTGGGCACCATTAACCAGGAGGCGAGAAGGAGGATAGGGCTGGCTATAATATATTTCATAAAACAAAGGAAATATAAATGCTTATAATAAATGAATACATTCATACTAAGTTGATCGATTATAATTCAATGTACACAATATTATGTTTGTGGTTTTTTTTTACCTTTTACGTGTATACTGCTTACCTGATAATTTACTGCTCGCATATTGTCCGTGATCTAATGCAGTGGATTGTCTACCTAGGTGGTTTAGATGCATGTAAATCACTTCAATTTAATCCTAACTTAACATTTGGCTCAGGCAACGCTGGGCGGGACAGCTAGTATTATATAAACACGATTCTGTATATTAGGCAACTGCAGAGGACCAGTATATGATTATGCTTGCACCTATAGTAACGACGGCTGACACTGACGAGCCACTCGTGCATTGTATCTGACAGCTTATTATAAGATTAGCCGGTGGGGTCTCGATGTCTCGACATCCATAGGTTCTAATAAAACATTTGAGGACTCCGTGATGTATAATTCCCAATTATGGACACCATACCTTGGCAGTTAACGGATAGAGAATCGCGTTGAATTTGAAATGGAGGGGGAGGGATAACCGATTTCAAGAGTACTACTACCACACCCTTATGAAAAATTCATTGTGTATCATTGTGATGTGATACCAGACCGGCAGACCCCGTCTTGGTTTATAATTCTTTCTTTTTCTCATAATATATATATATATATATAGGTACTGTCTAAAATCCTTATTTTATTGTTGTTTATAGTAGATACATATTATTATGCGTTATTGTGTTAGCTATTTTTCCTTAGTTATATAAATAGTCATTTTTGTTAAATAAACAAATTAACTATCATTCTGATCCTATATAATATTGTATAAATTATTTTAATATTTTTTCCGCGTGTGCTTATATGTCTCTTTCGTATTTATACATCATGTTGATATTTATAAATTGTATAATTTAATGATCTATAGGTATATATTAAGTAGATATAAATGCTGTTACAAATAATTTACTACTGCGTGAAACAAGACGACGCATGTGACGTTTGATGCAATTAAATTTGTCTTGGGAACATTATTACAGCGCATAAGAAATTATATAATATAACTTTACCTAACCTGACACACCACGACCGAGCGACGATAATGCATTTATCTGCTAATTTTAATAAACATAATATTTTTTTTTTTTTTAAGCATTAATTCAAACGAAAGTTATTATACATTATATTAGATCGTTGTTTGCTAAACTGATATTATAAAATATTATTACGTCAGTTCTTTCTACAGCAGTTACACCCTATATACAAATAATATTAAAATATGTATTATACGTATAGTTATCTTTTTCAGGGAACGTCGTCGACACTAACGGGCTGCACACTTACGTGATGTATATACATACACGTGGCTACTGTTATATTAGACTTGTGAATTGTTATTTCAATACAACAACACATATCATAATATAACAATGCATGTGTAATGTTATGTGTGTATATATTGTGTATCATATATATTGTATATGATATATATATATATATATAAAATACTAATACTAATACTACAAAACTATATAATATTATTATATGCATACCTCCTATAAGACCTGTGTGCAGTCTCTGTATATAGGTGGGCTATCTATATTATAATATTTGGCGTCTTATTGTGTATTCGCAATAACGCATATTATACATACGTTTATTATATATTATCTTTATAAATAATAATATGTATGTGACGACGATTTTCTACGTTTTGCGAGTGATGGCGGTAAAGGGATTATAATATTATTATATTTCGTATCAACGAAGATGGATGTGTGTGTGTGTGTGTGTGTGTGTGAAAATAAGGCTACAGTATAATAGGTGTACGTGTATATGATATTATATATAAAATTTTAATATATATATATATATATATATATAATTATGTGTTCCGGGGGCGCGAGTATATTATATACGGCTTTTCAGGGACCGGGGGTTGGGATGGCTGTGACGTTGACGGCGGCGTGGTGGGTGCGGTGCAAGATAAACAAGTCGGCCGCGCTGAACAAACAACCGCAGCGCGCATATTAAAGCCGTCAAGCCGCCGCCGCCGCAACGTTTGCAACCGTTACGAATAATAGCTGGCACCTCCCCCCCTCCCCCACCGGGTTCGTCCTTTCTCGTCCCTCTACGCCCTGTTACCCCCGGCCCACCCTTCAGAGTAAGCCCCGGACCCTCAATGTTTTTTTAACCGACCGTATTAATTTGATTGGTCCTATTAAATAATTCAATACGCCACCGTCAACGAACACGCATCGATATTAAAACGCATTATATTTATATAATAATATATATTATTATGAAAACGTTATATTTTTTACACTCTGCTCGCCGCCGCGGTGTATCAGCTGCGCTCATCGTCGTTTTTGCGATTTATACAGAGCGATACTCTCAGCAGCAGACTGCGACCGCAGTTCAATCAAATAACTATACTTTGCGGGATCATCCGCGTATTGTGAAATACCAATAAACTACCCGTCGAAGAACACATAATATTTTTAAGCATCTTCGCCAATCGTGTGAAATGACCTAATCTAACCGTTGGAAAAACTGGCCGGAAGTCTGCGGTGTCAAAATATGATTTTGTTTGATTTTTTTCATCGGACCGAACGAATATTGTTGTTACTTAATCACAGATTTTAAACATAGTACATTCAATAGTAATTGCAACTAACGACTTTGTATTCGTGTATTTTGAGCACGTAAACTTAATTCTACAATAAACCGGATAGTTTTAAATTGATTAAATATAGTAAGTTTTTAACGAAACCTGTTATCGATAATTTTTATCATATTATTATAATTTAATTTAATTTTCCATTGACCATTTCGAATGTTTTATTTTACAATTTTCTTTTAAATATTATTAAAACTTTTAATCTAATTATATGATATGATATTATTATATTATGTGATGTAAAATATAATCGTTAAATTTTATTATATTTTTTTAAAACACTATTGCAAATATAGAACACATTTAAATTATTTAAAAATATTATAAAATATTATATGTACTTATTGTACCTAATACATTATTTTTTTTGTCTATTGTATATATATATATATATATATACATATATATATACCGACTGCTAAATATCGGAGCTTAATATATTGTATAACTTTCTTGAAACTAATTAGTAGTTCTTCTATAATAAACACAGTTCGAAAAATAAAAATTTATTTATTTATTTACAGGTTGAAACCCCAATAACAAGTTGTGTTCACAAATATGCGAATATAAAAACAAATAACACTAGTATAATAACTACGCCAGTAGTACGCCAAGATCGATTTAGGGAAATACCATCTACTTCAATTTTGTTTTATTTCGTCGGCCTATTTATTTACACGCAATAAGGAACAGATCGTATAGGACAAGCAACAAGCAAAAAAAAAATTCTTACATACACGACATGTCGACACCGATCCCAAATTAGACGTGTTGATCAATGCCAACAATAAAATATATCAACGCTTAAAAGCCAAAAATCGCGGCCGTTGGGTCGATGTTTGTTCTCATACGGTGACTATATGCGGTGATATAAAAATATAAATTTTTTTTTCGATTGAAGCGCGGTAGAAACCGTTTAACGATTTTCCGCAGTTGCGGATTAGAGTTTTTCTTTCTCGTTATAAATTATATAACATCTTAGAGAACACCGAATAGGCAATTCAACGTACACACATACATCGATTTTTAGTTCACGGCGCAGTACGTAAACTATGAAAACCAGTTTTTTTAAATTATCGACAACAATGCTGAGCGCAATTTGTTTTTATGATTATTTAAAATGTAATTTATTCAAAAATCAACATTTTATATAAAAATTTTATTTTTAATTTGTTTTTACTCATGCAAAATAAAATTACAATTGTAAGCTTCTTGTACATTAAAACTGAATGGGTGGTACTTTCTCCAACCACTTCCAAGCTTATGGTAATGACTTCCATGCTTCCGTATTTTTATACGTTTTATCGTTAATCGATCAAATCTATAAAATAAATATCAATTAATTGCGTAAAGCATCAATGTGCAATAATAATTATACCATCGTAATATACATTATAATACACAATACAATTAAAATTTATTTATCGCTCTGCTCTGAATTTAAAATATCTGTGTTACACGATTCCAAACATTTTATCATTTTGATAGCACGATTGCGAATAATTTTTCGATCGACGTTGTCAATTTTAATTTTTCATATCATTGCACAATTGATGATGAAATCGATCGAAAACAATATAACTAAAACCATAACGAATAAAGTTTATGGTCATATTGATTCCACAATTAATTAATAAACAAATCTACCTGGCCCTTAAAAAAATTACGATTGCGAACGAAAATGAGTGCAAAGTTGCCACCATAATACTATTTACTATTTAGTAGTGATGGGCATCATCGAATGATTAGTAATCGAAACATTTTCATAATCGGGAGAATCTCTTGAAAAATTACTCGAAATTAAAATCGTTTATTAATTTGATAAAAAAAAAATAAAATCGAATAATTTCGATTATGAGTAAAATTATTGAATTGTTCTCTCAATTTTGAAATGTTTTGAATTATCGATTGTCGGCAAATATTATTACTAATTTATAAATCGAATTAGTTTATTTTAAATCTGAAAAATGATATGCACATAGATATAAGTACATAACACATTATAATTTTCAATATAGTACATATTTATTATTTAATATTATTAAAAATAACATATTTGCGGCTTGCAAGTATCTCCGAGTTATCGAGCTGTTATTTTTAGTGTTAATATTACCATCTGCAGATTACATAACTATCTAAAATATATATCTGCGGAGAAGATTCTTGAACGTCAAGAAATCGAACCAGTGGCGGGCAAACCGACCAGAATGCCGACGTTGAAACGTAAACGAAAATCGTGCGCGAATTCGCTTGAGAAACCAAATGGAGCGTGATGCAATCAGCTGGTTTTAATTGCGAAAACGTTAAATTTCATTACCGCTAGCGCAAGCATGATTGGATGGCCATTGATTTTCGTGTTTCACGTGACAGTAGATTTTACCGATATCAGTCAACAACCGCAAGAATAACAAACAACCCTTGCGAACAGTGACGCAAATCACTTTTTTTTACGGAAGGAGGAGGGCAAATCTGGAAATTTACCAGCCGGCACCCAACCCAAATTATTAATCAACCGTGAATTCTATGAGTTAATCGTACAATATTACATATTTTACAATATAATTATACAAGTATATAATCTTTATCAGCTACCTATGCTGTAATGAATTCACCATTACACACATCGATTTTTTTTTTTTAATTTTTTACTTTCAGGGTTTTCGCCCACTGCTCGCGAACCTCCGAATGTCATTTCAGAGACGTCCCCTATAGGAACCGTCGTTTTTTCCGCTGAGGTCGTAGTTAATTTACCGGCGAGATCTTCGGGATATGTGATAATATAGCAGCTATCGCCACAATCGTTTTGCGACTTCACCTGGGATATTGTCGAATCCATTTCTAAGTCGTCGGTGACCCGTAACAATTCTATCGGTAGCTCTTCGTGGTACTTGACGATACTTACATCCTCCTGCAGTAAACCCGAGTCAGATTTTAATATACACCTGTAGGCTGTAGTGGAAGAATAATTCAAATGCACTTACTTGTAACTCCGAATTAATGGACATTCAATCACACTTGCGCTAGCAGTAATGAAATATATCGTTTTTGGATAATAATTTCAAATTTTCTACAATAGGTCACTCGCTGTCATAGCGTAATCTAACGTTCAACACTTATTGTCTGCCCAAGACCAGACGTAAAGTTTAGCGTATTAATTAAGTATTAACGTAATATTGTTAATAATTTAACTTTATTTTATTTTTTTATTTCCAAAGTATTATTGTATATTAAACAATAATTTATAATACGCAAAAAGTTTCTGTATTCATTTGATATTAGGTATATTGTTCTCTTTATATTGTTACCTATACTTTTCATTACTTTTATGTACTATACTACTTTTTTTATTTATTTATACATTGATATTGTATCTAAATTATTCATCTATGATTGTAAAATTGCCGTCAGACGTTGAAATAAATACATAAATATATATAGTTCATTTTTAATAAAAACCGATAACAATGAATTATGAAAATGAATTTGAACATATTTCAGTAGGTACCTATACTACTAAACAGCAAAATGGTGGCATATATTGTAATTATAGTACTATAATATATCGTACCATCATTAATTAAGTATAATATTTATTTAAAAATGTGTGTGTGTGTTCCAAGGAAAGTTTTCATCGTATATTTGAATAGGGGTGGTTTGTGCTTAGACGTCATTTAATAATATAGATATTAATATATTAATATATATTATCATGATATACACTTCAACTGATTGCGATTTGTCTACGATTATTATTCAAAATATTTCTATGGTATAAAATGACAAAACATAATACGGAATGTTATGTATACTACAGAATAATTCAAAATTTATATTACAGCCATTTCATCACATAAATATTCAAAATACAGAAAAATGTATAATGCGAAAGTTTTTTAATTTACAAACATTTATAAAATGATTTGTACATTTTAAAATTATTTACAATATATTAGGGGAGTTTTACTGGGTCAACTTTAGAAATTCAAACGGGAACCTATACTTTTTTTTTTTGCAAACATAATACGAAGATATTTTTTAATACATTTTAATGCTTGAACACATTATAATTAATGCAAAAATTTATGCTTGAGAGATATTTAAAGTTTTTATAGATTTCTAAAGTTGACCACCAAAAACCTTCTTAAAATATTGAAAAAATTATAAAATGTATAAATAATTTTAGAAGTTTCTAAATCAAAAAACTTCTATACCATACATTTTTCTCTATTTTGAATCAATACAGTGGCCGTAACATAAATATTTTGAATCGCTCTATAAAACAGTTAATCGGAAAACCACGCACATAACACGGTATTTTCCATATTTCCTTTCCAGTCCGTCCCTAACGAGCATCCTGCAATTTTGTATTCCTATTCTTACCATACGCCACAGTAGAAATGTACACCATCGTGAACTTTTTATGTTCCTTCTAACTCTACATTATTATACTTCTTATGGCAAAAATATATATCGTTGTGTCGAATACCTTTTGTAATTCAAATATATTACCACTTAACTATTATTCTCCTGCTTGATTATGCGGTCTTAAAAATATTCTGGATCGCGTTTCACACGATAATAGTTATTGTGCTATCCCTAGTGTGGTAACGATAGTATTACTAGTTTTTATGTTCGTGTGAATTACAAAATAGCATACTAGTTAAAGAAATCATATTAGCGAGTAAATCATTTTTGGTAATAAAATATCATAGAAATATTGTCGGCTAATCAGAATACAAAATAATTTCAAAGTAGGTATATACTATGTAATAAGAGTTTTTATTCTATGAGGTATACAGAATTCAATATTTGTAGATAATATTATTTTGGAATATGGCACAGTTTGTTCGGCACTCATATTTGACTAAGTACCAACTACGAATAGAGCGAGTTCAAAACCACTTCCTATCCTACACTGCTTTCCTACTCAAAATTGATCATCTACCCCACGATTATTTTTCCGTTAGAAAAAATTGTTAAAAATCATTTATAAATCTTGTACAGAATCAAGATATTTTCTTATCAATTGTTATCATTTATCTTTGCTGCTCTTAGTACTTTTTATATAGTGTATACTATGCATTATAGTGTGAATAAAGTCTAGTATAGGTACACTAGGTCATCTGCAATATTCAAGACTAGCTAGTGTGCTATGTATTGTACCGTGACTATGATTATCGTGCGAAAAGGATTGTCATTATACCGTTATCGTAATACATGTTAACATAGTTCCATCGCGTCAAATTGACCAGCTAGTCGTAATATAATATAGTCAAATAAATTACAAAAAAAAAAAAAAAACACACATTCTCCATGCTACAGCGGTCGCAGTACTCAATATTTGAGTTACAGTCGAGCAAAATAATTGTGCGTGTATATATGGCACCGGTGGAGTATAATAATATAGATACACACGGCAATAACAATATAATTTATTATTATTGTCGTGCGACAAGATGATTGCCGCGATGATACCGTCGAAGCGACTATCATTATATTATGTCAACGGCTTGATGTGTAGATACATCGCATATGTGCCGAGACACGTGGGACCGCGGTTTCGCGTGGAGGTTGTCTCGACTGATATAACGATATCATATAATATGCATTAATAATTATTACGTGTCGTGGTTATATATCTTATATACGGTCGCGGCGGATTTTCGTTTTTGTCAAAGGCTTTTTTGCCGCGGCCACAAATGTCACGTTCGTCGTAATCCGCGCGATTAGCGCGAAACGCCGACAAAGGGCCCGCTGCACGACGACGACGACCGGAAGATGTTAATCCGTCGCCGCGAACGACTTCCGTTATCTATTATCGTAATATATGATAGTAAAATTATATTAATTTGCCGAACAGACTCGCGCCGAGTGTTTTTATTTTTTTTTTTTTTCGGCACCTCGGTTCCGGTTTACACTTAGTAGTGACAATAATAAGTAATAACAATATAATGAATGTCTGTGTACATTGTTATATAGGTACATGGATGACTCGCAGCAAGTATATATTATATGTAATTCGATCGTCTTCTATATTTAGTGCGTCTGCAGTTTGACTAAGTCCGAAAGGTGGCACAGGAACATTCCAAAAAGATTATGCCTGTAACGTAATAATATTATAACGTCAATGCGTATTTTACTGGAGTGGCCATACGTCCCGTTTAAGACGGGATTGTCTTTTTTTTATCTTCGTGTCCCGTTGTCTCGGCAAACTTCAGCGGATCTTCATATTATTATATTATGCGTGTAAAACAAAAAAAACAATTTTTGAAACAAATACAAAACAATATTACATAGAACAGTTTTATATTCAAATTTGAAATCAAAGTTATAACGGTGTGCATGGGCAGTGTCAAGCTCGAAAGTCGTCGAACTATTGAGCTAATGAAGAATTATTTTGACTGTTACTGTAAAATATAAAAATTACTAAAAAAAATGAGAAAATTATTTTCCAAGAGTTAACCTAAAACTGTTCAGTTTTTTTTATAAAAATGGTCACCCTAGCATATACTGCAGAAACCCGTATCGGTTCTATAGACTTTTCAAAAATCGTTCGTTTAGGTTCAAAATACAGGATTTTTTATGCGAAACTATATCTACGCACTACCGACATCATAGAAATACCTATTTCACTTTACTAAATCGACCGTTGGATTTCAATATTTTTTTAATTATTTCTTCGTATTGTTTCGGTATTTGTATTTCTGCATTATCTTGTACAAAACACTTCACGGGTGAAATAAAAACTAAAAAGTAATAATAATTAACTAAAATCGTTCGGACACGTAACAAAAAATTTTCCGTCATATAACTGTATATAACAATATTAAATATAATTGTTTCATGTTGAAGAATATTATACTATTACATACCAACATGGTATATCTAAAATTAAGATTTTAAATAATAGATAATTATGATTTAATGTTTAGTAAAAGCTAATATTTTATTAACATAAAAAACCAGACTAATTTGAGATTTTCAACAAGCACCTATAGAACTATTCGAATGTATAGTAAAACTGGTAATATAATATTACATATATATACATAATCACTTAAAGACATTTTCTAAAATAAAAAAGTATTTTCTTAATAATACATTACTATATTTTATATCGTTTGACTGTTTGAGTATAAACATGTAGACAATTGTTAACCAAATTCCAATATATAGTTACTATATTATTCTATTAGTTTATTTTATTTCACGTGCCTAATAATTGTAAAAAAAAAAAATTGAATACTTCTTTGATATACTTTATTCTAAAAGATATCTCCTACTAAATAGGTTTACAACACGTATCAATTCTTTATGTAACTGAATTGTTCTCTGTTCAACGAGAGAACACTGCCATCAAAACAGGTTCCTTTACGGCAGGGTGCCGCGGAAGGGATGTGCAGAAGAACCGATTTTCGTCCGTCCACGGCATGCTCTCTCGCTGAACAGAGTATACCTTTTATTGCGTTATTAAATTATAGATGTATTAACAAATTTAAAGATATTTTTTCAATGAACAAAAAACCTCATAAAGTGAAATTACCTATGAAGGATCCTACCTATTTGTATTATATATAGTATATACCTAAGTATATAGGTATATAGTTTTATAATAATTTTATAATCATAATACCAATTTATAACATATATTACTGAATACTAGTTAAATCCGATAAGATGCATTATATTATAAAAATAATAAATAACTGAATAGAATGCAATAACTACTATTATTGCCCATAATATAAATTACGACGTTATTTTCCGCAGTTAAACTGGAGCTATATATATATTTAGCCATGTAGGTAGGCACACGTTATATAAATCTCACCATAGTTATAATAATGCACATAACTTATAACTTATTGGGTATTAAAATAAAATATTTAATTATGAACATAACATTATTATTTAATATTCCGATGTTTAATACATTCTAAGACTAACATTTATATTTTATACCGATAGTCGATGGCCGATATAGTATAGGTTAGACCACCGAATCAACGTATATAGTTTATATTTTTATTTGATACTTTAATCATGTAGATTTGTAAATAAATGAATCCACTAAAATATAAATACGTGTTTACTCTTTTACCTTTATTATATGAAATGATAGAACTTGTATATTGTTTTAGTGTGATTTAAAAACAAAATATACGACATTTACAATCAAATGTATATACGATATTGTTGTGACAGTGTTGCATTTAAATGTATGTTTATAACATATACCTACACGTATGTTTGTATTTTTGATTTCGGCAATATACAGCCAATGAGTTAAATACATATCAGGGTAGTTATTAAAACATAGTTTAAAAATATCATTTTACTAATTGATCGTATAGCTGTATCAGTGATATCATTGAAAGTATACATATTGCATAATATAATAATGCAGGCACTATAGGTTCGGTTCTATTAAGTATGTACCTATAGGTACTGAAATAATATATCTCTGTCTTTATTTGATAAATAATTTTTACTATAAAATCAAACTTTATAATCGATGGTTCAATAATAGTATCTACTATCTTCAAGCAAGATTGTGATGGTGGTAGAGAGACTTACACATCTATTAAATAATATTATTATAATAATAAAACACAACATAGACATCTTTTTGCACTCATTTGAAATGTATATTATGTGCCTATACTATTTTTATAGTGCTCAGTAGCCAGCTGTAGTACTTATATCCTTTGACGATTTATATATATATAGGTATACAACTATAAGTACTTATATATTGTAATATCCATATCTATATTATAAAAACTATTCACTCGTCCACATCACCTGTACAACATATATTTAAACATAATGTCATTTCATACAAATTTACCGTTACAATATAAAAACGTGAAATTTAATTATGCAACCTTAATGTTTCATAGCGAAACAAACATATATAAAACTCAAGAACAGTAATATTTCTATTACTGTTCAACAAGAGTTTTACAACACTATAATATATATACATATGTAGGTTGATTAAAAGCGTTTTTGAGGAATCAATAAGGAAAATGTGTTAGATCGTCTGCAGGACTTGCTCTAATGACGATTCATCATAATATTTTAACATTAACTAATATAAATGAAATTGTCAATATTTTTTTTTTTTTTTTTTAAACAATTATATGAAAATTGATTTTCACCTATTTTACATTTTAAATTTTAAATTTAATCGTGAACATTTATAAAACAAAATTGCGCAATCTCTATATTTGTACATCGTCAATGACGTTTGTGTCACGCACGGCTCCCAAAAAAAAAAATGTCTATGTTCGCTATTAGCGCTTGGCTTGACCATAGGCAGTGGTCAAATGGCCCACAGCGAAAATAATTCCTACACCGGAGACGCCTTCTACAAAAACTTCAAACACACACGCGTCACACACACACAGCACACACACACAGAGCACACACACAGCGCACCGCAATATTATAATTGATGATATAATTATTAAATAATACGTACCGGAACTCACACATATTATATAGGTATATACCGGAACTCTGCAGCGGACCGTCATCGTAACATTATGCACACATGAAAATAATATCGCGCGATCAAAGGTCCGCGGCGCGTGAAAGCGCACACGCGCGCGTCGCGTCCGCCGACGGTGACACAGTCCGTTTCGTCGACGGCGTCGCGGGTTTTCCTCCTTCTCGTTTTCCCGGCTCGCCGCCGCCGCCGCCGCTACCCCCCCCCCCCCCACCCCGCAGGCGCGAGCGACGCGATTTTTCGGTTTCTCGGCGGCCGTTTCGCGAAATCATAATACAATAATATCATAATATAAAACGATAATACTGCGCACCGTCGGGAGCGGCGGCTCGGGCTATCCCTCCGCGGCGGAAGTAGACCGCGCGCGCATACCACTGCGGCGCGGATGTGGTCACGTCGTCGTTGGCCGGCCGGCCGGTGTGCGTGTATACATATATATATATATATATATATTATATATTATGTACAACAGGACGAGTGCGGGAAGGTGACCGCGCCGCACCCCGTGGCCGGGCCGGTTCGCCGCCGTAGGCGCGCGCGGGAGACGGACCGCCCGGTTGGCCGGTGGGCGTGCCGCGGCCCGGCCAACCGGAGACCGCTCTCCGGACGTCCGGGGGTGGCGGCTGACCGCGTCGCACGCACTCGACGGCGTGCGGGCGTGATGACGACTGCGACTGCGACCGAGCTGACGGCTACGCGGTGACGGTGGTGCGTGTGCCGGCGACAGTGTAGTAATTTTTTCGGGTTGTTTTCGTTTGCGCGGCGGTGCACAGTCAGTCCGCGCGCGCGCGGGTTTGTTGTCGTTGCGTATTGTTTTCATTGCAAACATTTCCGCGGAAAAGCCGTTGCGTCTCGCGTGTTTCTCTAGTACAGACGACCCGCTAACGGGTAAATATATATACTCGCGCACGCACGCACACACACACACACACTTACACCTATCGACCGATATTTATATATATATATATATCTAATCGTGATCGACTCGGAATAATAATAACGATTTTAATAAAAAAAAAAAAAAAAAGCACTTGTGTCGTTCGTATAATAAATAAGTTTTTTTTTTAAATCGTTTTCGCTGATATACAACGCAATATCAATAACGCATCGTCGCCGTCGTAGCGAGCGGTACACATATAATATATCGACATCATGCACACGCTGTTCGGCGACCAAAACGCGTACTACCGGACGGGCATGTACCCGGGCACGTCCAACCCGGCCGCGTATCCGGGCGCGTACGAGCAGTACGCCCGGTACGGGTACAACCCGGCAGCCGGTTACCAGGCGTCGCACCACCATCACCACCATCACGTGGTGTCGGCGGCCGCGGCCGCGGCCAAGGACATGGTCAAGCCGCCGTACTCGTACATCGCCCTGATAGCGATGGCCATACAGAACGCGTCGGACAAACGGTGCACGCTCAACGGTATCTACCAGTTCATCATGGAGCGGTTCCCGTACTACCGGGAGAACAAGCAGGGCTGGCAGAACTCGATCCGGCACAACCTGAGCCTGAACGAGTGTTTCGTCAAGCAGCCGCGCGACGACAAGAAGCCGGGCAAGGGCAGCTATTGGACGCTAGACCCGGACTCGTACAACATGTTCGACAACGGGTCGTACCTGCGGCGCCGGAGACGGTTCAAGAAGAAGGACGCGCTCAAGGAGAAGGAGGAGGCCATCAAGCGGCAGCAGGAGCTCATGCTGAAGAAGGTCACCGAGGAACAGTGCAAGTTGCTACTGCACGGCGGCGGCGGCGGCGGCGTCAAGGAACTCATGCAAGTCGACTGCACCAAGCAGCCGAAAAAAGAGCCGGGTGTACCGCCGACATCCACGCCGCACCAGTCATCCGGCGGTGACCCGGCCGCGCCGCCGACGTCCGGTGGTCCCACGTCGTCATCGGCGCCGCCTCCGCCGCCTCCCGCGTACCATCAGCACCACCATCACCTGCAGTACGACAACGATCACCAGGACGATTCGCCGTCGGCCGCCACGGGCAACCACCTGCACCATCACCATCACAGGTACATGACCACTCCGGCCGCGGCGGCCGCCGCTGCAGCTGCCGCAGCCGCTACCGGCGATCACCATCACAATCACGGAGACGAGTTCGCCTCGCACCATCACCAGTACGTGGCCGCAGCCGCGGCGGCCGCAGCGGGCCATCACAGGGCGCCCGGCTGGTACAGCGCCGACCCGTCCGACTTTTTCGACGCCGTCGTGCCCAACCCGGTGGCCGCAGCCACGGCGGCCGGCTGTGGGTTCCGCAACTCGCAACACTCCGCCCCTGGCACTCACACGCAGTTACACAATTACTATCAACTGCAACAACAGCAACAACAGCAACAGCAACAGCAACAACAGCAACAGCAACAGCAACAGTCGCACGACGGCAATTCATCCGTCAAGTTTTCGTCACAACTATAACGTGAGTGCCTGCTTATATATATTATCACGTCTGTCTTTTAATTAGTATTCAAAACAATGATAAATAAAGTATTATAATATTATTATGTTTTTCTGTTAAAAGTAGCAAATACGATATCGTATTGACATATCGATTTAAATATATTTAATATGAATATCAAACATATTGTTCGGTCGATCAAATACAATATTATTTTTCTGGGGGGTTTTTTTTTTTTTTAATATTTATATTTTAGCGTAAATAAATTAGCAGTCGACGGGCGTTTTTTTATTGCGGGTAAATATTGGTTTAAACCCATAGTCATTAGCAATAACAATCGTATACATTTATAATATTTTACAGTATAGTTATCAATTAAACCTGTTCTACGAGTACTGTGTAGGTTACCTATAGTGTATAAAATTTTACTCTTCTGAGTCATTTCATTGATGAACGCTTAACTAATCAACTACTGTATTATTATACAGAGCGGATGCCTAACACGTGAATCAGCTGTGATTATACTAATAATAAAGCACTTTAGATTAAAGACTATGGCAGTGATTAATCACGATTTTTTTTTCTCGATTGTACAATTGAAAAAAAATATACTATCGGTATAGGTACGTTCATAATTTAGACGGAGAGGTAGCGTAGATATTTGCATGTAGGTAAATGCAATAATTAGTGCACTACTATTAAACATGGGTACATCGATGTTTTACGAATCATAACACTTTTTTGGAGATATTTATGAATACCTATATATGTTCGTAAAGTATAAATAATATATTATATATTATTATACATTTTTGTAGTGTTTTATATTTTACGATACCGTGAAAGAAAATCAGAAACGATTGCGATTAGACTATAAGTCATCAACTATAATATTATATTGAATCTCTGCCCCTGTATAGTATAAATGAAAGGTATATAATATACAAATACTGTGACAGTAATATTAAAATATGTCATAATATTCGTAAATTATAGTTTATCTAAGCCGATTATATTTAACGATATATTCGAAATTAGGATTAATCTTATACAGAAAATAGATAGATATTAGTTTACAGTTCAGATTTTTATATGAATAAATATATAATTTTTTGTCCATTTTCTAGTTTATCGTACACTGTAATAACAGGTGTTACCAAGACTGGACATTAACGAGTTAAAAAGTTAAGTTACATAACGAGTTACTTTTATTTTCATAAGTAATTTCTAACTTAACGAATTTGTTTTTTTTTTAAATAACGTCTAACTTACCTAGTTAATTTATTTTAAAGCCGCGTTAATTTATTTATTTTTCCTAATATAAATTTCATAGATTTAAAATTATATTTTGATTTTTATATAAAAAAAATATATAATTTTCTGAAAAATCTAATACTATTTATGTTATTTTATTCCATATTTTAAATAAGTTCTAAATTGTAAACTGTCGCAAGTGTATCACATTATTTCTGTATTTAAGATTTCAATAGGTATTAAAATAACGTAATAAGTACGTAGTTACGAGTAAATAATGAAAAGGTTTAATATATATATTATGTATACCGTATAGTATTAACTTATTATTATTGATAAATTATAATATTTTAATTGCTAATTCACAGAAAATCTATTTATATAATATTATTATTAAACAGAAACGTTGTAGGACTATAGAGGTAATCATAGGGGTTTTGTTGAATTTTATAATTGATTGAAGTATTAAATACCTATTATAATTAATACAATTACATACATTTATAAAAAATAGTATACCTCTATTATATTATGTTATTTGTTAAGTTTTAATAAAAGTCTATAGTAATTAATTTTATAAGGAAAAAGTAACCTATCTTTAACTAAGTTAAGTTACTTTTTTTTCAAATTAACTTTTAACAACGAGTTAAATAAAATATAAAAGTAACTTTTACTGTTATAATAAAATATATAAAAAAAAAAAATATAAAAAATTTAAGTAATTTTTAATCAAAAGCTACAAATAAATTCATAAAAACCGAAAATTCTTAATTGCAGAAATATAATTAAACATACTCTATAAGAATATACGTCTACCGAATAAATAAATCTTCAAATGGTATATAATAAACCATTAAAACGTAATCTTAATCCTTATATTAGTTCATTAAAACGTCTACTCATCATAGTTGTATCTTTATTATGAAGTTATTGTGTAAATTAAATAACGAGCTATTCATTTAAAATGTTAATTTTTAATTTAGTTAAAGTTATTTTTAAGGAATTAGGTAAAACTTTGGCGCAACTTTCTTTCAGACTTATTATATTAACTATTTATAAATAACTATAACTTGTACGTCATTATTTTTTTTTAGTTGGATACTTGGTTTTAAATGACGTATAAATACCAGGATTTTATAACTTTTAATTTTCAATCGTTTACTTAACAAGTGTCACTATTTTATCTTAATAGAGTTTTTTAAACAATGTAATTTAATGTTATACACTATTAATTAGTTTATTTTATATTTTTTAAAAGCGACTTTACCGAGCTGAAATTTCAGTAGATCGAGTGTAATGTAATATTAAATATATATAGACATTAATAAATTTTTGACCGCAATTTACATTATATGATATAAGTTTATTATTGTGTGGATATAGCCTACTTTAATTTACGCGTAGTACCTAATTATATGTTATAGGTGTATTGCAGATTGGTTCAATTTCAATTTTAAAAGATTTTCTCAGATTATTTACTATATATCCTCACGCCTCGATCGCCTCGTCAGCTGCCCTACCTCCTACTACCATCGTGACTTTCTAACACGCACAAAACCGCAATCGAACCCTCGTCATCCGCGCGAGCAGCATCAGTACTGTTAATAACCATTAACCATATTTTAATAACCACCTTGTCACGGGGCGAGTCGCGCGCGGAAAATATTATTATTATTAATCACGGGAATATATAAGTAGTCGGCGGCGCGTATTACAATATTAGTCCCCAATAACACAGAGAGAGTGTTGACATGTGTGTTGTTTTTTATAATATTCTCTTTACGGTTTGTGTATATATATATATATATATATATATATATATATATATAATCGTATTTCTCTGTACAGGACGACGACGACAACGAGACGACGACGGGGAAGGGCGAGCTGCTGCTGTCAGACGAACAAATTGTACTCGTCCGCGTGAGAAGCCAGAAAGACGCGTCGCGCGCCGCGACCGAGACGATATCGTGCCGCAGGAAGACGTGACGAGGCGACGAGTAGAGGAAAAAAAATTCACCAAATCTAGACGCGGACCACATGCTGCCGGGGCTGTCACTCCTCGGAAAACGCGTCCGCCGACTAGGCTTATCAGGTGACGGACGGACGTGCGTGCGTGTATCTATCGCGGTGCATGCTCACCGTCCGCCGCCCATTTGTGGGTGTGCGGGTATGTGGGTGTGTGTATGTATGCGTGTGTGTGTTTTTTGTGTGTGTGTGTGTGTGGGCGCGCGCGCTGCGTCAATGTGTGTTTGATATACATATTATATTATTATTTGTCAATTTTTTTTCCATTTCATGTATATTATATAGGAAGACTCCACTGCGATTTTACACATTTGAACGGTATGTAATGACATATATTGTGTTTATGTATATAATATTATTGTGTATTATATGAATTACAATTATGCATACAGAGTGGCCCACCTCGATTTCCCGTGATAAGAAATGACGGCAGAAAACTCGGTGGGCCCCACCCTGTAACTATATATACATATAGTAGGTACCTAAGCCACTTTTATTTTTCAATATGCTTGAACTGAAAAACGGATTAAGAGGGCCACGCAATCAAGCCACGGAATATTAAAAAAAAAAAAAAATCCTTTTTACATAAAAAGTGATGCTTCAATTATTATTGAAGTTTGTATAAAAGCCGACGACGTCCCATGCATATTACCTATATCCATGTTTTTAGCCAATTAGTTTTATAAATACGATTTGACTTCTTCGTCAAACCACAAGTTCGAACCCTCCATCCGAGTACCCACACTGTGATACATTTATCGTCGCGTCATAATATCTTCGCTACACGTGAACGCAATAATAATGAATAATATTATGATATTCTAATACGCGTGACGTATGTCGTAGTTGGACATATAATAATAATAATAATAATTATTATTATTATTATTATACATATTGTACAATAAACGATTTAAACTGTTTTATGGGATCACATTTTTAATTAACAAACACGCAATTATCATATCGTTTATTATCATTTACGCAGAACATTCGCGTGGCACGTACTGCGGGATGAAACAATATTAATGATAATAATAATAATAACAATTTGTTATTACTCCATAAGTGACATAAGCCGTTATACTATACATTAACGCACGATTTGAATGATAAATATTTATAATAATATACTTCCAATCGTATCGTCGTCGTTAGTCGTGTACAAATTGTCACGAGCACAGCACGTTATTATAATACGACTTATGAGTATAGAGAAGTCGACGACAAAGACGTCCGTAAAGTCTTTTCACGCTTAGTCGTAAATTCTATAATACGGTAAGACGAACATTTCCACAAAAAATATTTCATATTATTCTATCGTTATTGTACGTGCGAGGCGAAATTAAATCCGATCACAATAATTGGTTATCGTTCTATAGACGTAGATTTTACTTGCCACTTATCATTGTGAGATATTTGAATGTAATAATACAACGTGGTTTTGGTTAATCGTTCTGATTTCGCCTCGGCGGCGCGTGCTTTTTTTCAGAAATTTGCTTGCAGACATTGTCAGTCCCAGAACACGTTCAATATATTATTATAATAATATCACCGATGGTAATGGGTATAACAATATTGTAAGAATAATTTTCATAACTCATTCTTTTAAAACTATTGTTTACCCTACCGGCCAACAATAATAGTATACGTCATAATTCATGTAAATTAGTTTCTGAACACGCTTCTGACATCGTCGTCATCTAACATTATCTATGTTTTATCATTATCATTATTATTATTATTATTATCCACTATAACTGCTTTATACGCGTCCGATAAGTCCTCGTTTGACATTGTTATTATTTTATCGGCCAAACATGTATTCGTGTATATCATATATAATAGCTCTAGTATTTACATAAAACTTTATGCCTTCATCGAACAACGTGTAATTCGATCTTGCAGTAAATACCTACGAAAAACCATACCTACTTTATATTTATATTTACTTTAATTATTATTGTTCTATTGTAAAATTGGTACCTATGTATATATACTATGTAAATAGTTTATAAAATTATTGATAATGCGTTTGTATCGTGACTTTCTGTTAATATTTATACCTCGAACATGTTTTACATCAATTAACATACAACGTATTATATTATGTCATGGAAATTAATATAAATTCATAAGAAATTGTTAATCCATATTTTGTCTTAAGTGCAACTATATAAAAGCAGAACGGACTAAAAATAAAACTAATAACTTATGAACAAAACTCTATAAAATTGATGAAAATTTTTAAAAATTAAAAATATTCATGCCTACACTTAATGAAACTTTAATATGTATTATTTATCAAAAAAAAAGTGTTTAGATGCTTTGATGCTTTATAATCACGAGAAGGAAAATAATCAATTAACAAGTACGCAGAATATACGCGATATCATAACATATAAACATACATTATATGTATTTATATTTGTACCTATACTATTTTAATTTAAAAATTGACAGTTTTGCAACAAGTCTATTTCTAATTTTATTTTCTATTTTATTAAACAAAAAAAAAAAAAATATAAACGCCGAGTTGTTTTTTGATGTAAAATTTGTTCGTGGCAATACCTATATAGTTGGTACGTATATATTATAATAATATAATATAAAATAAACCCATATCGGTATATCCACCAGTTGTAACTCGCGTCTGTGTAATATTGTACACGTATATGTAATATGTATATAAATATTTAGAATATTGTATTGTATTTTATATATTACTCGTCAGCGACTTTTAAGTACAACGATTTTAATCAAATTACCTAATATGTAAATAACTTGCTATATAACATGTAAACGAAATTATGCCATTTCACGTTTGATTATAACTATTATATCATAAATAATATACATCATATTGCATTATGTACAAGTTTGTGTTTTTTAGTATACAGATATCCGACTATTTGAGAGATCACCTATACTATATTATTACGTCTCTTAGCCGATTTCCCACAGATTCCTATAACCAATACCCTAACCTATAATACAGAAACATCCACACCTCACTCGTTAGTGTTAAGGCGTACTGCAGTGTGGCATAAATAGATACGACTAGAGAGATGAGCCGTTGCTAGAACCGATTTCAAAGAAAAAAAACCCAATCGATCAACATAAAATAACAAATTTAAATATTTATTTATAAGGTCTATGACAGTATCAACGCTAAAATGTAAAATCTACGTTATCGGGTATTAGTTTTGTTTTCGGTTGGTGGTATCGGTTATATTATTTTAATATCGGTTCACAGTTTTTGTCAAAAATTATGTTTTTAAATATGTCAGATATCGGTTTTATATCGGTAGCATATATATCGGAGTATCGGGTATCGACCCATCCGTAAATTTCACATTGCAGATATAGGTATCATGCGCTTAAAATCGTCAAATTCGGCAGACCGAACGTTTACGATTATACCTCATCATCGAACATCTATAGTAATAGTAGTTATGATTGTGTGCGTGCAGTACCTTTATTAAGATAATCTGTACGCGGTAATATTATATTATAATTAAGGAGGTTCTCTGTTCGTCGCGGCTATTTCGGGTCGCGCGCGCGTACACATACGTCCGGTCGAATATTATATTATTATTATCATCATCATCATCATCATCATCAAACCCGAATGGAAATAAATCCGTCGTCGTGTTTCCGATGGTCCTCGGCTACTGCAGCCAGATGTGTCCCGTCGTCGGTATAAATTTAAAACGCCGCCACCGCTGTCACCGCCACTACATATACACGGCTACGCCGCCGCCGCCTTTTCGGATCAAAAAGAAACGATCGTGGAAGGCTGTCAGCGAGTTTTTCGCACTACACATAACTTCACAAAAAGCCACAACTGTACATCAATTATAATATTATATATTATATGTATGTTTAATATATACCTACTCGAGGATGTCGTATATATTATTATTGTGCGATATTAGCAGTGTGAGTGCACTATTAATCGCATATTTTTAAAATACATCAAACAACGCCGCGGCCTTAAATATTTATAATAACAAAATAATATTATACAGTTAGTTACCTATATATGCTATAACGCGTTATATTTATGTGTTCAATGTGCCAATGTGTTTATAGATCGACCGAAGACTATTACGTTAAAATATAATATGATGTGTGTTTGTGGTTTGTCCCTTGTCCCAATAGTATATGGTATAGCATATAAACGGCATTCTGTGTTTCGACTTTCTGTCTAGGAAATAGCGTATAGCAAAGATGGCCAAATTTTTTTGGATTAAGATCTACTGAGAATATAATTTTCCTTTAAAGCTTGACCAACGTAAAAAAAATAATTTTTTATTATATACTAAACATACTTATATAAATAATAAAATTAAAGTGTAAAGTTATCTAAAAATTAATAACTTACATTGAATTTTTAAATAATTTCAAAATAAATTAACATTATAATGTTGGAGTAGAAAGCGTGTCATATTGAATATCGCTGGTTAATTAATATCTGGGGAATAATATAGTCTCTTACTGTTAAACGAAAACGCTGCTATAAATGATCATAAAAAATTGTATCTCGGTGTACAGCTTTTATAACTATCATGTGAGAAAATGGCATTTCACACAAACAGATTTATCTGAAACATGTATGCAACTATATCTACTAAATATATAATAATAAGTTTCAACAAAATAGAATCGATTTTAAAATCGTCTGAGATCGACCGGTGGTAGATACGCCTACACCAATTTCAATTTTTTTTTCAACGCCTAGAACCCCACTGTGCTTAAAGTATATAATGTATATTATTATAGAAGTATAGAAATAGAATTACATTTGTAAAATTTTAAATATTATTTAGCATAGGTATCTTATCAATTAGAAATGAATTCATTTTTTTAAAACAAATTTTATACATATATTTAATATTAATTTAATAGAAATGTTTTCACATTTACACAAAAAGTCATTAAAACATACCAATTTTATTATTTATGAATTTCTACTACAAAACTATCGGTATAATATTTTACCGACCTTAAACTTTTTTCAAACCGAAACATTTTTGAATGAAAATGTATTGCTGAAATATATAAAAAACAGTTAGGTACTTGCCTACCTCAAATCATTAAAATAAATTTTATTTTAATGTCCCTATCACGTAACGAAAATCATCCAAAGTTACAATTTATTTCAATATATAATATGTATTTTAGGTGATTTACATGAAATAGGAGTTTGGAGTCTTCAACTCTCCATTTGAACTGAGTTTCTTATCTTTTTTTTTTCATCGTCGTCACCGTTTTTTGTTTCTGTATGCTACGTTTCGATTAAAAAAAAAAACTAATCGAATGGGCGCCACGAGCGACGTTGGAAAATATCGGAAGCTTAGCAAGGTTTGGTCTAATCGCCCATTGATCCGTCGGATGCGCCAAAAACAGCATTCGACCCAGTGCAGAAAAATAATAATAATAATTTAAACTCAGCTGATACAAGCACATCGTCTTCGGCCGTGCAGCGTATGTATTATAATATATATATATATATATATAGGTAGGTGTATATATTATTACATCATGAGCGCTTAGTATTATTATTGTTTTACGTCTTGACTGTCAAGTCATCGCGAGAGCGGGCCCACACTCGCGTAACAAACCGACGCACTGTCACTGATCCTGCTAGCCCTAGGACATAATTAATGTAACTATACGCATTTCGGTTTTTCGGTTTTGTTTTTCTTACGCGAACGCCCGGCACGCAGACGAATAAATTGTCAAAGTCTATCTAATCCGGCCGCAAACGTTCGCGCGGTATAAATAATATACGAGAGACAGCGAGATACGCGCGCGTGTTCCGTTCTATTGTATGGTACAATAATAATATGTATGTATTTTATTTTTTATACAGGGTGATTATCCAAGCATGCTCACCCTCTTTTTTTCTTCGAAAACGCATTTATTTAAAATCTACCAGTTTTTTTTTTAGAATTTTTAAGTACGCTTAAAGACTGTATTTTCAAATTCTTGAGATTTTTTTGTGTACTGTTGAGATTGTTGCGGAGTGTCCTGTTGAGATACGAATTTCTGTTTTTTAAATGAAACCCCCTCATTTCTACTGTAAATTTTTAAGCGAATCATTAGTCTAAAAATGTTGATGTACTTAATTTAAAATATAATATAGAAGTTTTCAAACTTTAGTTTAACTTTGTGTATTAAGGATGATAGGTCCACGATTATTGGTTTAAAAGATTTAATAACTACAGTGATTTGGACAATTTTAGTTATCAATATAATCCATCGACATTAATAGTTTGTTAAAATGATCCATGTATAATAAATACTAGATCTAATATTACATATATTCAAAAAATTATCCGCTAAACAATATTAAATAAAAAAGGTGGTGGTCTTATTTAGATAATAAAAGTTTATATCATCACAGAACACACCCCGAGTAATACAAAAAAGTCCAAGAACTTAAAAAAATGGGCTTTAAGTATATTTAAAAATTCCTATAATCAGAATTTGAATAAATTTATTATTAAAGCTGAAAATGGGAGTGAGCACGGTTGGTAAATCACCCTGTATGTTCTGATAAAAATATGAGACTGGCTTGGTCCCTACGTGACACGTCGTGGCCTATGTTTTACAAGCACTGTGCATACACACATTTATAATATAATAATATGTGTGTTGTACGACTCGATTAATAAATCGTTTGGAACGTTTAAAAACCGTGTACGATTATTGCAGCGCCGCCACGCTAAACAAACATTCTAACGTAATTATAATATTTCATCGGAAAAGCTGGGGCGCCTGATACCGTTTCACTGCTGCAGCCGAAGACGATTAAAATAATATCATACAACCGTCTTTGAGATTCATTAAATTTTTTAACGGTGACACTTCGCAAGAAATAATGTTTAAATAATATATATTGTTTAATTATAATATTTTGTGTGCAAACATAACAACAATATTGTAGTATAACAACACAGTAATAATAATAAATAATAATTTATTGTGTCGTCCCGGCGTGTATAATATATAATATAGATTGCGATTACAAGTCGACTGCACGTCCGCGTTCTACAACTGCCAAACAGTATCTATTATGGACCAACGGACTTTATCGAAAATATTTTTTTTTCTACAATAATTACCCACAATAATATCCACGTGGTCGAATTTTTTTTTCTAAAGCCTATAGCACCAACAAGTATAATACTATCCACGCAAGGTTTCCAAAAAAAAAAAAACGACTTTAAATCGGGTGGAATCATTCCAAAAACAATCTTCAAATAATTACAGTTACAAATCCGGAACATGAATATTTCGAAACTATAGTCATTAATAAGAAAAATTCAATTCGATTTAATTTCAGCGAGAATAACGTACTTATGTACACAATAATTATACACTTATAATACAGTTGTAGTTGCGTTATTATCGTCCGCCTCATTTGTATAGCATTCAATCAGATTCGCCTGTATGCATTTCTGCAATACTTACAATATATTCGTATAATATGTCAAATGTAAGTCGTGTATATAATATTTAATTATGATTAGTTAAACAGTGTTATAGTTTAATCTTTGTGTCAGCTGTATTTCTTAGAATGCTGATACTTAAGTACGATTATAGATCACACTATATAAATAAAAAATAAAATGTACAAAACCTGATACGCAACTAGCCAGGTGATTTATTACTCAACTTTATGTTGTCGGTACTCGCAGAGGGTAGATATATTGGAGACCGTGAAAGGATTTGAATGCGTATTGTAAATTATTTCAAGCGACTATACGGATTAAATATATTATAATACGTATTATTATTATTATTAATTTCCATGTACCGATCGACCAGTTATGAAAAAAGATTCTGTGTGACCAAAATGTCCATGTCTCCATTGCGCAAATAAATAAATAGGTAGTATGGTAGTACCTATACTTGCTCGTATTATTAATAATTTACATAAAATATTATTTTTCTTTTCCCCCTCTCGAGCTTTTAATGTTTTTATTACAAACGTGTAGAAATGTAAAATAATACGTTTTTATAAGATTTTAATTTTTATAAATGGCTACCTCGATATTTTTACTCTAGGTCATAATGAATTAGCTACTTTATTAAGAATACAAAAAATACGTACTAAATAAAATAACACATAGTATACATATGATATCATTATGTATTATTAAGCAAACAATTTATCATTTATAATATTTTTAAGTATGTAGACTCTATATTGTAGAGCCATAGAAAAAAGAAACAAAATTAATTTTAATATATTCAGTAGTATTATATTGTTATACCTATATACATATCTCTCTGCTCCACTACCGATAACTTGAAAATTACAGCTTATTAAAGTTATTACGAAATTAAGCACACTTGCGACGTCGTAGTTAAAAATATCCTATTTCACGTTATAAATTGAAATGTTATAATATAGTTGTTACTAAAAATCAAAAATTAAATATCACGAAGTATAATGACATAAATATTATTAAGAATTTTTACTTATATCACACATAATTAAATATTTCATTGAGATAAAGTTTTTAAGAAAGTAAGTATCTATATTCTATATAGTATAATACTGTATAATTGGTAATTTTTATAGTTGGTACATATATGGATATGTATAAAAAAAAAATCCGTTATAAACTCGAAACTTAAAAGTCATCACAAATCATTATTATTATACTACATATACAAACAAAAGTAGGATAATTTGTGTATGAATAATAAGTGTAAACAAATATGGTTTGTAAAACGTGAATATAAAAAAATGGTATGAATAACTGTTTATTATATAGTAGTACTGTTTGGCAATTGATGATATTGGCGGTATAAAAATGAAGTTTTTGTGACGACATTGGATCGACTATTATAGATACTATAAATATACGATTATGTGCTGCAGCATAATGAATTTATATTTGAGTTAATGCGTTGAGACGTAAGGTTCATTGTTGTCGGTGAACCACACGATGTAGATAATGGGGAAGTATCATCAGTATAATATATACTATTCGGGATTCGGTTTGTCCATTGCCATGACTACTGTATTCAGAAATACGACCGGGTCAACTCCGGGAAGTAGCTGGGGTGCGAGCTGTGTCACACAAAAAAGAAGGGATTTCTGTTTAAAGTGAAAGAAAGGAGAGGAAGAGAGAACTGGAAAAGAAAATATATACGACGGACTGGATGAAAAAAATAGAACAGGACGAAAACCCGACGCCGGCCTGGAGGAAGTATTGCGGCAGCGGCGGCGGTGATGGTGGAGGTAGGATATATACCATTCACCCCGCCAATCATCTAGCGGAAAATGTTTTCAAAGACAACAAAAGCGCTCCTAAGCAATTAATAACCTCTCGTCTGTTTGTTTGTGTTGCATCGCAAAAGTTTTGGCCACGGGAAAACGGCACCGCTAGAAACAAAAGTAAGTACTCTCACACGCGCGCGCACAGAAATATATACATATACGAGCGAGCGTTTACGCATATATATATATATATATATAATGTATGTATATTATATATATATACATACATACAGATAGACGTCTGAGCATCTGTGTGTGGCTCGGGACGCGTGTGAACCACTTGCGGCGGCCGAGGTCCCGCGGGCGAGCGGCAACGACAAATGGATTTACAAGCGGTTACACGGCAGCGGCGGTATAGTATATTACGCGAGAGAGAAAAATACGCGCGGGGGCGACTAAATTTAGAGTTTTTCTCTCGGAGGTTTCGAAAAAATTTCCCGGCGCGAAAAGGGGCCTCCTAGTTAACCGCGTTGGAAAAAAAAACAATGCGTCGTCTTGATTTAACGCAACTGCGGCCGTCCGTCAAGTCTCGACCGCCCGTTTCAACACCTCTCCCCGCCGCGGTGGCTGCCCATATTATATCGTTTATACGCCGTCGACAAATTATTGTTTCCACCGGGCGCGCGTGTATTATTACACTTATACGTATATATTATATAATGCGTGTAGTGCAATGATTAATGGTCTCCGGTGCGGCTTTAGACTGCTATCCGCACCCTAACGAGACGATATTTGTGCGACAAGCTTTTTTTCTTCGGTTTCACTGCTCCCCTTCACTCTCTTCTCACTACTCACCCTGCTGTCTCTCTCTCTCTTTCTATCTCTCTATCTCTCTCTCTCTCTCTCTCTCTCTCTCTCCATTTTGTCGCCAGAAAAAAATATCGACAACCGCACGACACGTGACGGTGCTTAAATATATATATAGGCTATGATGATGTGTACACCTCGACAAAAAGCCAAGTCGTCAAACACAAATATAATTTTTTTTTTTTTTTATTACACGTATTTATATATGGGTACTTACTTATTTCATCCGATCATCAAGTTACGCTGATACATATAATACGTATTACGGGTTTGTAAAGTGGACAATTTTTTTGTTTTTTCATTTCTGTTATTCGCGTATACGTTTACTATGTTAAAAAGAAAATACATTTTTCTTAGTTTACTGAATATTTTGTCCGACTGCTTTAAAATAAGTGGATTAAAACAACAAAGTTGAAAACAAAGTATTTTTTTATTTCTTTTTTCATAACATTCAGTTCAGAAAACTTTTAAAAAAAGTAGTAACTCAACTAATTAAAAGTAATTTTAATTTTAAATATTGTAATTAATAATTAAAATACCAGACTAATATTGCAGTCTGCATATTTTTTATTGCGTAAAAGATGATTTCGAAAGTAACATTTATATTTAGATTTGTAATAAATTTATTAAATTATTAATATTTGATAAAAAAAAAAAATCATACAGAATATAATATATTTTAAGGATAATACTAGGTACCTTAATATTAAAAACAAAATGCATTTTCTGTACAATTTCGATTCAACTCGCGGTATAACTATAAATATTTTTTAGAATATTTTTTTAGTTCTTTATATTAGGTATATAGTTTGATTAAGTTCTAACTTCTATAATAATGTGTCCGTACAACAATTACGGATAATTGTATTTATCCGTCATCACGTATAAGCGATGATTTGATATATTACAGTATTCAGTGTATTATATGTAGGTATATACCCCGTTTGTGTGTACTTATATTTATACACATCATAATATAGTCAAACCGCAGACTGAAATTGAATACGATATTTCCGGTCTCTCGAAATATGGTCAAGATCTTTAACCCACATGATGATCGTGCAGATACTTATCCCATAATGTTATGTTTGAAAACGATTTCCTGGTCCACTATTGGTTTATAATTACGTATTCAACATTCATGTGTGTGTGTGTGTGTACATGTTTTATGTATAAAGGAATGTTGCGCACACGAGAGTATAATATATATATATATATGCGCACACGTTTGATCGCGTATATATAATAATAATAAATATGTGCCTCTTAAACGTAGGCTCGATATATCCACTCCTTATAACCATATAACATAAAATATATATATTAATATGCATCCTAACTCGATATAAGTGTTACCTTTTGTCCAGCGAAAGTGTGCAGGCTAAACCTTTAACCGTATACAATATATTATGCAGATTATATTTATATAGGCACCTGCAGTTCCTACACGAGAAAGATAATAGTACACAAATTATTATGACCAAGCGTTGTATATATATTATATATACATCATGCGTGAGATCCAATAGGTAATAGGTGTAGAGAATGAAAATATATAATTGCGAAACATAATTTTTGGAATGAGAAATAAATATTATATACAATAACTTTTGTGTAATATTAATATGTGCTACATCCGACTGTTGGTATATCCGTACTTGAAAATCGACTTCCCAATAATATCGATTTCCGATAATTATAAATATGCGACTAACGTTCGAAATGGTTTCAACTAGGATTTTTCTATTAGCTTCAACGGTTACTATTTGTGAGTATGAAATATACGCAAAACATTTTTACTAATATTAAAATAAACTTATCAATCTTGTTTTACATTATACACACTCGATGTCTATTCTATAATAATAATCTGGGCAATTTATTGTGGGCTGTGTATTTTTGTATTATACGAACCTTATTCTAACCTTTTTAATTTTACTCTCTGCTTAACATATTTTTCGTTTTATTATACAGCTCGCGAGTATCTTCTCCATTTCTAATATTTAATATACCTATATATAACCAATACAATTTGCAAAATTATAATGTGTTATCATATTAGGTTCATAATAAACCTTGAAAATATATATAGATTATAATCTATAATAAATTGAAATTGGTATTAATTAATTTTATTTTATTGGTATTAAATACAGTTAACACCGCTTATAAAACTCACAGATATAAGAATCAAATTCAAAATCGCTTAGAACGATCCGAATATATCTAAATTCATTAAAAAATAATCGGTTATAAGGCTCAAATTCCGTAAGAAAAATCGTAGAAAATAAAGTTTTGAGTTGATTATTAATGGTTTTTAAGCATGCTATATACTATGTATGTAAGTACAACAAATTTTATCGCGTTTAAAATTTATAAAAGTTTAAAATGTGTGGAGGTTAATTTAGATAATATGCATTTAATTATAATTGTTATTAATTTTTGTCCCACTTCACCTATAAGATTCAATCGGTTATAAGACTCACTTTATGCAGGTCCTAATGCGAGTCTTATAAGAGGCGTCTACTGTATTATATAGATTTATAACATATGTTTAATCATAATTATTAAGAGTTTTGATAATATTTACTACCTAATACAAGTTACAGCCACTATTATACAATAATACTATAAAACTGTATTTGTATTTAAATACAATGATTTAAAAATGAAAAACACATTTTTTTAAAGGTTTTATTCAATGATTAATTAATAATTCCAACCGGAAACCAATTCAGTAAACGTATATATATTACATGAGACCTATGTACCAGCTTAGTGACGTCGTTTCAATTTTTAACAGGAGAGGCCAAAAATTTTAGCCTGCCCATCTAACTAAACCAAAAAAAACTGAACGCATCGCTCCCAATCTAACTTCCACTTATGTTTTTATCTTGTTACAATTCCCATCTTACATTCTTTACACGCGTATAAGGCGGCAAAAGTAGCCTCATTTAAATGCAAAAAAGACGCGGAGGAGCTAAATAATTATAATATCTACTTCAGTGGCATCATTTTATATTTTTCAGAGGTTTCCAACAATTTAAATTACAATATAAAATACGACTGCTAAACCTCATTGAAAAATTGACACTTTTTAAATAAGCAGTACCTTCTATAATAGAGATTTTTTCGAAATCGTGAATAAATTTATGAGTGATCTTTTTGTTTTTAGAATTTCTAGACTATAGTATCCACGTATATGCGTATTATATAAATATATTTGAGGTAAAAAAATATAAATTTTAATTACTATTGTCGTGACAAACGTTTTCTAGTCCTCACACAGTATTATATTTCCTTAGAATTAAAATAATTATAATCATGTTAATTCACCAACAACCGGTCCAACTATTGTAATGATTTCGTACAATCAGACAGGGGCAAATTCCTTCCTGCCCCCCCCCCCTTCAAATGACGCCACTGCACCAACTATCTCTTATGTGTACATACTAATAACAAGATGTTTCGCAATACATATATATATATAGTATAATATAGGTACAGTAATAATATTATAAATATATAAACAATTTAGTTAGGTACGATATGTGTGCAATGTGGCTGTAAGAAAAGGGGCCGCGGCGGCGGTACACAATAATATATGTATTATACTATACGGAGATCGGTTACCGTTTTATTTGCTTTGACGCCTGTGAAATTGGCCGTTTAAAAATATACGCAAAGATTATTATTATATATATTATGTACACGCTCCGGGGGATGATGTTTTCATTGTGCGCGCGCGCGCATATACATATATATATATATATGTGCGTGTGCTTGTGTGTATATGTGTGCGTACCGATATATTCGCCGCTCTCCCACCACCCCCCCCCCACCACCACCCCATCATCGACCATCTCCGGCGGCGGCGGCGGCGGCGGCGGCTGCCGTGTGTATTTAGCTCCGCCGCATTAATCTAATGGCCGGTTTGTTATTTCAATCGGACATAATACGCACCTTATACGCCGCCGATGTGCCATTTTTTTACCCCCCTTCCACTTCATTATCATCATTGTGTAGAAGAGTGTATTATATTATAAATTGTATTGTGTACGTTACAATATTATGGTATAACAAGCGTTCGATATACACCGCAGAAACGATTTGAAAGAATAATTGTTGTTTTTTCGGTTTTTTTTTTTTTTTTTTTTGGTCCCGAACAACTGCGATTTTTTCGTATTGTTATTGTATTTTACTTTTTTTTCAGAACATTACATTATTCTAATATTATACCTATTATAATATGTGTATACAGCGTATATATATTATAGTATAACATTTAATTATATTACCCATATATCGTAGTATTATAATAATATATATATATCGATATATTATATACCTAGCCTGTAAATTATCTTCAATGACTCATATTGTTATTTAATAGCTAATGAATTATTATCGTGGTTTTTTATTTTTGAAAATTCGAACTTTATTAACTATATAAATTTATATTTTTCATATGCGTGTCGATTGCAGGAACAGCAAATTACATAGTTAATTAGTTATTACTTTTCATATAATATGTATTAATATTATTATTAGTATGATATACAAATATAATTCATGAACAAATATTTTATTAAATAAGTTTTTTGTAATTGTGCCTTTTTGAATTTTAATTATTCGTATTATGTGTTTTTAAACGAGAAAAAGTACCGTGAGTTTGTAACAAACATTTTTATTATTATCATAATTATACTATTAGTAATTTTACTATTTATTTTTTGTTCTTTAAATTATTTCATTAGCAATTTTTTTACCATATTTTTTTTTTTAGTCGATTTATTTGTTATATGACTGTTTTTTAAATATTTTTAAATGCGGGTGCAATGCATCTGCATATAATATATAAATCAATAAATAATATTAATATTTTAAACGCATATGATATACAGTAAACGCCACTTAAAGACTTGCGGATATAAGGTTCATTCGATTATTAAACTCAAAATCGCATGGAACGGTCCGGACGTATCCAAATTTATTAAAAAAATTCGGATATAAGACTCATATTTCGTCAGAAAAATCATAGAAAGTAAACTATCACTGGTTTCTAATCATGTCATGTTATATTAAATATGTAAAAAAAATGTTATTACATTTCAAACTCATAAAAGTTTAAAATCTATGGAAGTATGTATTTAATTAATAATAAGTATGTATGTACTATATATATATATATATTTATAATTATTTAATAATAATATGCAATAGGAAAGTAGCAAAATAAAGCGAATAATTAATTAAGATTTCCGTTCGTTTTATTTTTCCAATTCGCTTATAAGATTCAATATAAGACTCACTTTGCGCTAGTCCCAACGCGAGTCTCATAAGCGGCGTCTACTGCGTTATACAATACCTACCTTATATAATATATTATAGTAGCTGTATATTGAATCGTATGCAAATATAATATATAGACGGATGGGAAGAAAAAAACGTATATGGCAATATGAGCAATAACAAAACCACCCGGGTAGAAGTATTTCCCATACACACCGTATAAACGCACATAGCAACTGCAGCGGAGATATAGGCATGTGTGTTAAAACGAAATAAAATATGATTGACGTCGAGTGCCCGTATACCTAGCAATAAAAATATACATGCGCGGGCATATATAAGAATGTGCGTGTACGTGCGCAGCTGATTGCGGCCGTGTGAACTTTCGTCGTTTGGAGGTCCCTGGACCGGAGGCTGCAACGATGTGCGCGCACACACACACGCCCGCGAGTGGCCTTAAGTGTGTGTGTATGAGTTGAATTCTACGCGCACACGAGTGATGACGGATGTTACGAGACAGTGGCGGTGATGGGTCAAATTTGAATTTTATCGCCAGGGGTTGGGGGGGGGGGGGGGGGGGGGTGGAGCATTCGGTGCTGCAGGTGACAATATAATATAGTGAAATAACATAATGGGCACTCGAAATGACGTCCGAATCACCTTTATAGGTGCATATATAGACAACTACCGCGGTGGTCTCCGGCGTTTTTCTCTCTTCGCCACGTACGCGTATTATATATTATATAGGCACGCACGCACAGCACATCGTATTATTATTATTATTATTATTATTATTATTACTATTGTTATTATTGTGTATACACGGTGAAATTCCACAGGGGATCAAGGCGGCGGCGGCGGCGACGACGACGACGTGTTATTTTCGCCCTCGCCGGCTCATTGTCGTCGTCGCCGGATTTTTTTAACGAAAATCACCATCGCGCGCTATGTAAACGTTTAATATAGACCCTTTTCGTATTATACAACAATAGCATAATAATATATAATATAATCGCACGCTCGTTAGTTTTGCGGTCGTTCTCCGCCCCCGCGTCGCACACAGTATACGCACAACCAAAACTCGTAACATATTATATATATATTATTTTTATTCTATCGTATATATAGTGCGCGTGTGTGCTGCAGTGCACCAGCCAAGTGTGGAAACACACACACACACACACACACACACACATACACACACGATATCGCTTCTGAACCGAATAAAATTTAATCCACCCCGTCTGTAGTAGGTATATACACATTCGTTGCACACGCTAATACGCGAACCGCCGTTGTATCCTGAAAAGGCCACATGCGACGAATTCAATACTGATAGTAATATTTAAGAATAATACACACACACACATATCGTGCACACTATATTATCGTCGGGGGGAGGGGGGAGGGGTATACACAGGGCTTATAGTATGGATACATATAATAGTGGCACCCTGAAGACGTAACTAAAAACGTATATAATGTTATATAATATATACCTAACCGCTGTACGGATAATAATAATAACAAAAAATACACCACCCGGAACGGTATTGTGTTATATATTATGATGTACACCCCTATTATAGGTACATTATATCGTTACTGCTGCACAACGCCATCACTATACATATAATGTAACATATTGTATGTATATATATTTCGTATATTATATACGAACGCAACGATGAGGCGCATACTCCATTACGTTTATCGGATTCGGAATGCCTCCTACAACTATACTGCACCCAGGCGTGAGGCGTAACTAGACAAATTAATATTATGATACACATTTTATACTGGAGGAAAGCGCCTACTCGCTATACAAAATATAATATATTGTATTGTATACAAACAAGTGTCAAGCGAATACTGTTTGTATTGACACGTACGCGCCGAAGAATCAATTAAATTGTAGTATTTCATACTTTCTGTACCTAGTTTAAAAAAAAAAAACAACCAATCATTGATAAATAATAGCAAGTAAACGGAATCAATTGCAACAAATCTTCTATGGTTAAAGATGGAGCAGTGCAACATGATGATCGGGCGCGATGAAATTCGACAAATCGGCTGCATAAAATATGTACCCTTTAAAATAATATGTCACACAAAAACTAAGTTCTTAATTATTCGCCAATATGTAAAATAAACTTTAAGAAATATCTATATAAATGTTTGTACATAATAATGTGTAAAGTATGTAATTTGAATATGTCTGAATATTTATTTATTTTAGAATAACACGTAAGCCAGCTTTAGTATATCTAATTACGATTTTTCGACTGATAGCATTATTACACTACACATAAATGATTCACCCCATCAATGATATGCCCAATAATGTATTATATTAACAGTAGGATAAAAATGTAAAAATAAATATTAAAAAAAAAAAATGAAATTATTGCTTGATTTTATTAATGATTTTATACAAAAATTATTTATGTATTAAGTGCCATAAAATACGGAAATTAACAAATTGATATTCATCTTTTAAAACAATTGTTGTAAGTACTTGAATCGTCGTATAGTAAAAACAAATACTTCTCAATTATCTATGCAACGTATACGCTATAAGTAGTGCTATACATAATATTATGTACATGGACTACATTTATAACACAATTAATATCGATCGGAGTGTATTAAACTATGATATTGTTATATTATTACTAGGTTGTAGGATTGTAATTTCATCCGCTTCATTAAATTAAATTGTATTATAATATATGAATATATTTGGGTTCTAAACTATAATAATAATATATAATTTGTGCAATGTTGCAATAAACTCACTGTATAGGTATAATTTTCATAACAATAATGACTATCGATGAAGTAATATGGATGTTAGGTTATTTTTTACTGATCATTTCTCACCGTACCTATAGGTACATTACAATATCTTGAAAGGACAATAATTGCAATATTATATTTCCAACATCATTCATTTCAAAATAACAGCTAATTAAAAAAATTAAATGCAACAATATTATTGTCTATTAAAACCCTGAGGCATAGAATATTATATATTATTTTATTGTATAATGACGTGTCAATTTCCAGATATCATGATAAATGTTACTGTTGAATTTAAAAATTATTGACAACATACCGCACGCGTTTACAATAGATCAACCACGTACTGCACTTGTCATATGCGTCTTTGTTTTCTTTTTTTTTTTTTTTGAGCGGCTTACGACATTGGGAGGTGTCCAAATAAACGTTATATTAGCGGCCAAAATACACTTTTGACAAATAGTTAAAGATCAAAATTGTACTGTTAAACTTCAGATGAGAAATATATACATAGGTAACTATATATATTTTTTAGTAGTATCTAAAATTAAAATTAGAAACTATAGACTTCTGGGATTTAAAATTTCAAAAAAAGTATTTACAGAAGTGCATAATAATACATTTATATATACGTGTATACTTAAGTATAACGTTTACGCCATATGGAAAAAATACATATTTGTAAACATAAATAAAGGGTAAAAGACTGGATTAATTTAAAAATGAATTAACAATGGAATGAAATTAATCCATAAAAAAATTTCAAAATTATTTACTACGCAGGCACATTAAATACTTGTAATAAATTACTATTGTAATATAAATATTGTTCTTATATTCTACAAATTATGTAAACTTTACAACAGACAATTATGATAAAAATATGAGTTACCAGTTTTAGTCAATAAATCATATTTTGCACAAATTTATATTTAAACGACTTGATACGATAATTTACTTAAAACTTTTCAAATTTTAACGTTGCATTAAATTTTCGTAAAAATCTGAAATAATATTTTTTAAGATTAATTTCGAAATTAAACATAATTTATACGTTTTGTATAAATGCCTCATTATATAATCACTATATCCATACAGCAATAATAATTATCAACTGAAAAATTTTAAAATGAAAATCTTTAATGCATAATAATATGTTTCAATTTCATTTAAAATAATTATTTTAAGTTTAGGTACCTTTTTACAATGCAGTTTAAACAATTATTATTTATGTTTAACTTCATAAAGTTATTTTATTTAAATTTCAACCAACAATATACAGACGGTAAAGACAAAAATAATTAATTTTTTTATCTTTTTTGGCCAATAACTCATATACCTATAGTTGCAGACCGGAACAATAAATAAAGGTTTTTTTGGCCGAAAGGGTGTCACCCGATAAACCGTATTCCTTGAATAATCTAAACCATCTGTAGTATAATACGCATATAATAAACCTAAGCCTACATATATATTTAAATATATATTATGCTTTACGGCCAACTTTCAAAATATTTCGAATTTATTTCATCGGTTAAGTAAAATTACGGGTTTTTATGCTTCGGGTTAGCGGTTTTGTCTTCAAACTTCGCAACGTAAACATAATGCTAATTTCAACATAGCAGTATTAAAGCCCTTCAAAGTCAACCGGGCGAATAGTTTTAAAGTCGGTTTTATGCATGAGGGAGAATATGGTAGAAAGTTTTATTCAAATTTCTTCGTGATTTGAATAAAACGATGGTTTCGCAATATGTTTTATCTGATACTGATTTCGAATACAAATCGCGACATAGAATGCATTGACGTAAGTCTGCAGTAACCGCGAAAAATGGCGTATTTCCTGATTTTTTATATATTACGGGGATAAAACATATTATTATTATAACCTAACCTAAAAAATATATAGGTAATACGCTTTCATTGCCAGATCCATTGGTTGTAGTGTTATTACGCGAATCGATCAGAAATAATTATTTGTCGACATTGCATATAATATGCAGAGGCATAATAATTGTTGATAAACCGCCGATTGCCAAAAAAATTACTCAACCATTTGTTATATTTTGTCTACTTGAAGTTACAATATAAATATAGTACCTGTAAATAATCAATAATAATAATTTGACATTCTGAATTACGAGGAAGGAATTTTTTGCACATTTTTTTTATCATCTCAAATTATATAATATGTTTAGTATGTTAAGTACACGTCGTTTTAAGACCATTATACTTTTATTGAATTATTTTTTATTTAAAATCAAAATTCTACATCCTGGGTTTACCAACTAGTTACAATGGGAATCCGTTTTGAAATTTACCAAACTTCCTGCGGTCTAAAACATTTTCAATTACTTTTTTCACACATTATCAATTAATGACAAATGCACTATTATTATACTTTTTGCTCGTATAAGCTTACAAGATTGCGTGCGGTAATGAAGATATCTTACCCACAATATCAGAAAATATTTTAATTCATTATCTCATAAAATTCTCCGGTTACAATGTTTGTTATGAACTCCTCCGAAACGGCTCGACCGATTTTGAAGAAATTTTTCCTGTATATTTAGTAGTCCAAAATTTGAATTTTAAAGAGGTGCTCACGCATAGATTTTGAAATTCACGATAGAAATCGAAAATTATTTTTGTTTATTAATGGTTACAAAAAATGTATAAAAAAAATAAATCTTTGGCATAGGCAACCGTCGCAATGTTTTTCATGTACCTACCTAATTCGAATTTCACTCATTTACGCGCCTCATGGGGTCCGCAATCCACCTGCGGTAGATTGCCTACCTGATAATTTACTGCTCCCATATTGTCCATAATGCAGTGGTTTAGATGCATGTAAATCACTTGAGGTTAATCTTAACTTAATATTTAGCTCAGGCAACGCTGGGCGGGACAATTAGTTTTGTTATAAAAATATAAAAACTATATTATTTATTATATAATTACGCAACTATCGGGGTTCGTAAAAAATGTGCCTGCGGTCCGCCAGTCAGTGACCCCTGCTCTGAATATTTTATAGTAGCCTTTTCGCGATAACCAGATAAACTGAATGAGACTCGAGACGAGTTTCGCCAATTATATTCCTCTGCAGTCGTACAAGTCAAATAAAATATATTATATTATAACATTATAACAATAACACGCACGTCGACGCATATGGCGACGACGTTCGGGAGACAGCGATAACGCCGCGCGACGATATTATAATGTTACATAATAATAATAATATTTGAAACCACGTCGAGAACACGCGACGATCTAACACAATTATTATTAATATATACGGTCATCGGTCGGTGGCATAACAATAATAATAATAATAATATTTCTGTGCGTCTGTAAACGTGTGTCGCGGCGCGGTCGGTTTTTGTGGCTAAAGGGTTGTGCGCCTATTGTTCGGCACACACAAACGCAATAGTATTTTATTATATTATTATATTGTATTATGTGTATATAGTCGTGTTGCCGAGTGACAAAAACGAACGGCGGCGAGGGCGGCGAAACGCAGTGGATATTGTACGCGTAGAGTGAGAGCGGCGCGCGAGTTTCCCGGTAATCCCTCGGCGAGTATAAAACGAGGTTTGCGTGCGGTCCCGCAGATAAACAAACGTACCCTGCCCGGGCGGTGGCGGCGGAACACCATTATTTGCATATCAATTATCGGATACTCTTTTGCGCCACTCTCGCACCCCTCGTCGTCCACCACTTCTACCCCCCGACACCCCCGGACTATAAGCCTGCCGAGTCACCCTTCCGCGAATTCTAATTGCGTGCACACATACATTTATATACAATATAAGTGTATACGACGACGAAGACGAGCCCGGCAAACACAACGCCCCGTGAAATCGTTTGTACACGCCGCACTATAGCTTTAGTTTAGTCGTAGCTATTTCTCTCGTCGAGATATTAATTTTTTCGCATTTCCCTGCCGCCCTCCGCCCCGAGGCACGCCGCCACGAAGTCAAACCGCCGTCCGACAACCCCCTCGGTCGCAATAGTATCGCACTTTTCGGTTCAACCCTAACCCCCTATACCAGTTCGATCTCTTAGTCCCGTGACGTTCGATTTCCCGGAGATCGGGTGTTTCTGAAACTCACACTGCCCTCAGCAGTCGAGACTGTCAAGATGTCATAGTATGTCGCAGTAGGTATAATACGTGCATACCATAATACACACACCACACTACGTCCACGCCCAATGGAGGAGCTGGCGTAAACAGCTGTTTCACAACGATAATATGAGGTCAGTGAGTGTTATGGCAATTTGGTACTTACTGCTCATAGATATATAATGCTATATTATAAATTTAGTCTATAAACCTTAAAGTGTTTTATCGGTTGGTAATCGGGTAAATCGCCGTGACCACACTAGAATAACGAATTGATAAAAGCGCCTGTAAAAAAAAACAAATCGTGTTTAGTTGTCTTCCGCGGAAATGATATTTTTCGCCAATTTTGAGTACTTGTAATTTGCACTATCGATAGGAACAATTAAGTACGTATGTCATCCGCGCCAAAATATAAAAAACCAACATGTAGTTTGCGCCACATCTGAATATTAATTTAGGTAATCTGCGCCACACTTTCAATTTCAACTATTGGAATTTTATTTACATGACAGATTTACAAATCTAATATCAGTTTTTATAGTATATAATACGTAAATAATTATAATAACATGGAATATGAATGACGTAGACAATTAGACAATGAGTTATATTGTTATGACAATATTACTAATTTTTACATATTATTTATTATTATTAGCTGAAGTACTACTCGATTACACACAAATTACGTATACGGTATACTAACCTACAATTACAATCAACTTACATATTTTTAATTTATTATATGCGGTATGTTTCAATAATTGTCTTGAAATATATATCTACTATACTGATCAGTCGTAGGGCATGTCCACATATACACTGCAAAATACCTGCATTTCTTCGCGATACGACTGTCGTTTCGAATCTACCCTATTTTCTATTTCTATATAATATAATACAACATTCTTTTTTATTTATATATATATCGTATATAAGCAATCGATTAACTCGCGGTCTAGGAAACCTGTTGTGTTATATGCGTATATATATACAACTCTAATCATGTGCATCATCATGTGTGCTTCGATGATGATAAACGCCAATCGTTTACAGAGAAACGAAATGATTTTTCTGAATAATAACACATTCCCGATGAAATTCAATTGTACACGTGTACTTAAACACACAGCCAGAATAACGCGTATGTGCATATAATATGTAAGGGGTGAAGAGGCGTCTTGACAACCAAAACCTTATAGTGTGCGTAGGCGGGCGATATTTGCACACGGCATACCACCACATGTGTCTCTCGCCACACAACGCCTACCGGATATTGGATTTTTTTTTTTTTGGCATTTCGTAAATCGTCCTCTCGTCAGAAATAGCCCAAGGTACCCTTTTTCTCTTTTTCTTCCCCCTCGATCGAGTGACCCTCTTCAACACTCCAACGAGTTTGACCGTTCGCCCCCGCGATTACCGGGAGTTATTTTCGAGTACGTCAACAGGAAATGATGGATTCGTCGGTGGTACTCATTATAATGTATTACACTTATTATATTATATATACATATTGTTGGCTATATACGAGCTGGCGTAAATTAAGAATATTATATATGTGTTTTGTCTAAAGATAGTCGAATTTGTGTGGGATCAATTATGACCCTATATCAAATAAACAAGTATTACCAAGAATTTCGGCGGAAGTGTATATTAAAGGGAATATATACATTGTGGCGGTTACAATGCATTGTTATTGAATGTCCATTACTCGTGTATAAAATATAGCAATCAACTCTTTTCACATCTACACATTTTTTAATTTATAAAATAATCAAAATATTTAACAAAAGTTTTTTTCATAAAGGTACCTAAATATTTTCTAAGCTATTTGCAATATAGATATAAGTATATATTTTATTTTTATTGTTTAACGCTAATTTTATTCATTTACGTACGTTTATAAGCGCCTTTTCTAAGTAATTAGAAGGATTTTAATTGTAATGTGATTACCGTTTATTATTTCAACCAAACCCATTGAACTTATATAGCGAGTAATATATTGATAATAAGATATTATTGTTTATAAATACTGTTTTATTTGTGCAATTGGTTTCAAAATGAACTTTGTTTTTATATTTTATGCATATGAATTATTATTACTTATTATACTTTTTAATTGTAAACGTCCGTTCGTTTTTGTTATAAATTGTTTGTCTTAACTCATATAATTTATTCAATATAAACAATCGTTTTAAATAAGCACTGTTGTAAATAAAGTAAATGCATTTATTTAAAATTCAACAAAATTAAATGACTATTTAGATGTTTAAGTATTAATTGTTAAATTCAAAAAATATGTACAATCAATGGATTTAATAAAATCTTAGCAAATTATACCTCAGACCATAAAATTAAAAATATCACTAAAATCCTATAAATTTGGATATTAGAATATAATATATATATATATAGTGTTATAGTCTAACTTAAATGATAAAAAATAATCTATAAATGATTTTTTTTTATAATATATTATTATAAAATATCAAAAGTGTATATTTATAAAATAATAATATCGAGGACACCATATTTCTCGAACGTCAGTATTTGTTTTTAACAAATTTAGCGCGTACGTTTGAAGATCTGAAAATAAAAGGCAGAAAAAAATAAAATAAAAAGCGTTAAAAAGAAATGTTTTATAAATAAAATCAGTCGAAAAGTTTGGTGACAAGTTTTTATTTTTTATTAGAGCACGTGTGTATGCGTGTGTCGTTACGGTGTTTGGAAAGCAGCGGGACCGAAACCGTTTTGTCGGGACCAATTTTTGTTTGTCTTGGAACATGTGCATTGTTGACTGCAGCGACCCTGTTAATTATTAATCGGTCTTTAATTGAATTACACGGTTTATTTCCATCCTGGCGACGAGACGGCCAACCACTTCCACCCATTATCTTGCAAGTGTGGGCAAAATTAATTATACCAATTTAAAAGACAAGTATAATATAATAATATTCAATCTTTACTTCGTTTTTTTTTTCTATTAATAACTGCGTATTTTATTTGCGTGCGTACCTGCCTAAATATATTGAATAGGTACATCATAAATATCCAGTATTAATATTAATTATAACAGCTTTTTACTTTTAAAAAAAACCAGGTTCAAATCTGTTATGCACCAGGGGTCAGCAACCTTTTTGATGTCAAGGGCCAAAAAATAAATACACATTTTTTTCGAGCCACAATTTGAATGAACCTTATTACATTTTTAACAAACATGTAATCATATCACATTTAGTTTATAATTAAGTTCACGAAACTGTCAGGTACATTAATTTGACAAGGTGTTTACAAACAAGCAATGTTTTAATCCGCCGATTCCAGTGCATAGTACATGCCATCTTAGTCCTTAGTTTTTATACAAATTATAAATTTTACTCGCGGGCCACATGCGACCTACGGGTTTCCGACTCCTGTATACACCGTTACATCGAATTTTCAAGATAAACACTATAAAGGCACTACATCCAGTGTCACAAAAACCTCATAGGGGAGACTCAAATGTATACACGAGGCCTTTAATTTTACACATTTTTAAATATACCTGTTCAGTGTTGAACGTATGTTTTAAACGTTGTTTTATCTCCAAAACGACCGGTCGGGGTGTATAAGATAAACCACGCTTCGCTATTAATGTTTAGGCCGCGAACGATACGTTCTTATTTATTCGTATACACTCGTCGTGGTATCTGTTTCCGGATCGCGTATACTTCAAAATGTCAATTTTCGACATTAAACAATTATTGAAACTAAATATGCGAAAACAAATATTTAAAAATAAATTAACACATTTTATTATTAAGTATACAAAGAAAACGATTACAGCAGTCAGAGTGTTTTTTGTTTCAAAATTTGGCAGATATATTTTTTTTTCTTTGCCGTGAATCTTTATGCCTTTTGGCAACTATATTATAATAGATACTCTTAAATCATAGTGTACCGTGATTATTAGGCATAGGAATGTGTCCTATCCATGTAGGCACCTATAATCCTATATATTATCTATATTTTTTATGCCTACTACATACAAGATGGATTTATAAATCGCTTTGTTCAGTGCTCATCATTAAATACTTGATATGTACTATACTCTGTTCAGCGAGAGATAATAGATACGATGTGAAAACGGTATTATCGTTATAGCGAGTGTGCCGCCAATATACGCGCGATATTTCCGTTGGTTAGTCTGAAAAAGATTATTAAAAATCGGACGGCGGACGAATGCGGAAAAAAACGGTCAGCGGCTAGCCGACCATCGTTTTCAGTTATGATCAACAGAAAGTATTACGGTCATCCTTTCGCTAGCAAAAATAAACTATATATGGATAACGATCGCCTATACCAGCGATTCCCAAAGTGTGTTCCGCGGAACCCAAGGGTTCCGTGGGACAATCTCAAGGGTTCAGCCAGATGTATGTGAATATTGAGAAAGTTATTCTATATTAAACTCGGAAAAAAAAGTTCACAAAAAATTGAAGACGAGTTGGAGTTAGAGACATTGAAGCTCCACAAAACACAAACTATTTCCGAAGGGTGCCGTGGTTGTAAAAGTTTTGGAACCGCTGACCTATACCATCATATGGTATACCTAGTCATGCCATAAGTTCTGTCCCTTATACAAATGTCTATATTTAATAAACAAAATAAAACAAATATAAAAATCTGATGTTTTTTATTCTCTATAAACTTAGTGACTAAAAAAAAACTAAATACTATTCAAAATGTCCACCATTTGCATTTATACACTTCTTCAAACGATCTGGCCACTCGTCTATGACAACACGCACCACTTCCAACGGTATTGAGGCAGCTGATTTCATCAAATCGGCTTTCAAGGACTCAATATTTCTATGGGGCTTAGAGCAGGCCTTCTCTTCTAAAATACTCCACAGTCTGTAATCCAAAGGATTGAGGTCTGGACTTCCTGAGGGCCAATCTTGAGCGGCGATAAATCCTGGTAAATTGACCTCCAATCAGCGTTGTGTCGTTTTTGCTTTATGTGCAAGCGCTGAATCCTGCTGAAAGGTCCAGTTTATTCCTGCAAACAAGGTATCATTTAAAGGCTTCACTACCTTTTCTAAAATACCACTTTGATAGTTAACCGCGCGTGTTTTGACTCCCTGCTCACAGAAATGCAGTTGAGTAACGCCCTCATATGACACTCCCCACCAAACCATCACTGAGGTTGGATGATGTCCTTTTTCTACTCTTTGAATTTTTTCAGCAGCTTCCCGAGAGTTGTGAGCATAAACTCTATCATTTTGACGGTTAAATTTTTCTTCTACAGTAAAAATTTTTTCATCTGTAAACAGTATCTGTCTGTGACCATTTTTCGCGTACTGCTGAAGTAACTTCTTCGCTCTTGTCGCTCTCGTTTTACGTAAAGCGTCTGTCAACCGCTGACCGGTACTTCTTCGATAAGCACCAAGGCCAAGGTCTTCTTTAATTATGCGTGGCATGGTTCTTGGTGGAATTTTCATTTCTCTAGCCTTGATTTTTTGTTTACGGAGTGGATTTCTGCGAATTCTCTATGCGACAGCTTTGACTGCTGCATTTGTTCTTGTTTCACGTGGACGTCCACTTCTTGGCTTGTCATCTATAGTATTCAACTCGTTAAAACGTTTAATGGTCCAATAAACAAATTTTTTCGTTATTTTTAACAGTTTTAATAAGTTAAAAATGTCTATTGGTGTTTTATTACACTTAAATAACACAATGACAGCAATACGATTTTCTTTAATACCCCATTCCATGTTTAATACGTGACATAAACTATCGTGCTAACCAGAAATAGTAGATATGACACTTATTGAAAATTATATTCATAAACAATGTCATTAATGTTATCATTAAATATATATATATATATATAGAACAACTGATAAATAGGGACAGAACTTATGGCACGACTAGGTATAATCTACCATCTCGACCACGGTATAAATTCGGTAACCACTGTCCGCGTGATATGCTATCGAGTGGGTACAAATATACTGGTAGGCAATTGTTGTTTTATAGCAGATGTGCACTTGAATCTCAAACAGTATTAATTGAAAAATGATGTAGGTATTTTTAACAATGTATTATTATTATTTATTTATTTTTACAAGGTGCTTCCGTAAAATGTATTGTAACACAACTTTTCGGCCCCGCGGAAGAACGTTTATTGTTGCAACCATTCTTGCAATAGCTTCAATGGTATAGGTACCCTTAAAGGCCCGCAACAGAACTATTATCAGGTGCTTCCCTTAGTGCAAATACTGTCTACGATCAGCTGATTTCATTACATTGTCCACGTCCAACAGATTTTCTTCGCAAAGAGCGTTCAGTGCATATTTCAAGGGATATAATATAGCTGAATTATTGTCACATCTCGCCGGCACAAGAGTGGTCTGTGCATCAATTTTCTATTTGAGGGATAAAAACCTAAATTTGATATATAAATATAATAATAACTAATAGAAATAAAAATCATCGAAACGGTTATAAATGTGTAAATATATAATAAGAAGTATTTTAGCTACTCAGTACCTATTAGTATTTAAACTATAGAAATGTTCACATAAATTTTGGATACTAGCAGAGGTATTCAAACTGTGCGTCGCGGCTCCAGGGTGCATAATGAGTATTTTTATCAGTGTAGTCGTAGCAAAAAAGATGAAAAAAAATAACAATTATGAAAATTAATATACTAATTTTTTCCAAACGTAAAATATTTAATTTCAATTTTCTATTTTATTGAATATGTTGTCTTGAAATAATCGATGTATTTATAAATTATAATACATATTATTATAAATAATTAAATATTAAGACGTTTTCTTTTTACGTCATTACTCCTTAGTAATCTCAGAGCCATAAAAATATTGTGAAAAGACGAAGAATGGAAATGCTCGAATATCTCTGCCGTATAGAAATGTTTTAAAAGCTTATTGTAACTATGCGCTGTAATTTAAAAATACCAAATGAATAAAAAAAAATAAAGCTTAAGGCGCCCGGTGCCAATGCCATTTTGTCTTCAAAAAAACGCACTTTACAGGGAATAATGATCCTGACTCGCAGAATCAATAAAATTTGATTTTTTTTTTTTTAACTGATAGAGGGAAATATTCTACAGCTCGCACCGATCTTAGTCTTATAATATTTCAATCTCAAACGTTTAAATAATTCTTTAAAAAAAGATAATTTTAAGCTTTTTTTACAAATTATTTTATATTTTTATTTAAAATAAAATAAAAAATTCAAGTTCAATACGGGGTGTAGAATATTGGTGCTTATCAATTAAAAAAAAAATATCTGAAGATGTTCAATTAATAATGAACTATACGTATTCCCGTAAAGTAATTTACTTCTGTCGAAATGGGCAACTAATAATTCGTTATTTGTTAATTCTATGACATGTATCTACGAGTGCGTTCGCGTCGTTCATATACAGGTAGTAGAGGGTTCTCTCACACTGATAACCATTTACACTCCAATACATTCACAAGATCGTACAACGCCGAAACAATATGTGATTATGGTTATCAATAATTTTCTCCTTAATAGTCACTAGCCAACACCGAGGGCTTTAAGTAATTTTTTTTAATTTCTCAGCACCTTATAGTTGAAAGATGCACATTTTATTGTGAAAAACTGTCTAAAATGTATTATCTGTTGTGAAGCAACCGTGGTATACATATATGTAACCTAATTATAGTTTAGACTATGTTTACTTAGATTAGTTTTTCAAATTAAATACCATTATTTATTTATCACTGTTTCCAAATATATAAAAACACTCTTATTATGACTTATTATTATTATATATTATAAACTATAAACTATTATTGATATTCCTTGAATTTATATACTTGGCAAGTTTCGTTGCTGCATGTTTGACCTCTCTCCGTGGCTCCGCCCTTGGAAAGTTATTAAATCAACTCCGCCGCCCGTTGAGTAGTCAGAATTTCTATAACTCTGCTACAGTGTATTGAAATACAGTTTACACAAATTAAACATAATAATGTATACCAGATAATATAGGATGGGATGTGAAATATACATAATATATAACGATGTATATAGTCACAACATATATTATATAATTAAGAACAAAATTTGTTAAAAAAATTTTGAAACACTTTTGTATCTTAACTGTGATTAAAAAAAAATATTTTTCATTTACTACGAGTCATGTCGGAATTTGTACTTCTAAGTATAAATGTAAACAATAACACAAATTGAAACCAATATTTATAAAACATCGATAAAATCGCGATTCTATATTTAACATGGTTAATATTTTAATTTTTACGTCGATGTAATTGACCAACCGAATGAAAAGTTCTGCAATACCAGAGGAGGCGTCGATTACGTATTTTATTCTTATATGAACAATAATATTAAATATATGACGCCTAGAGTTAAATATTTTAGATTCTGAGCGGAGCAATGAATATATTGATTTTATAACGAGTGTGTGTTTTTTCTATCTATATACACGATAAGTTGTCGAAATAATACTTCGATCTGTATCTTTTCTGGTAAGTAAGTGAATCTAGTTGATACTTTAGAGAAGTCATTTTTTGAAAATTCCCAATAGTTTTTAAAAACGTCTGTAAAAACAAAACAAAAAATATAGAAAAACAGGAATTTTTACACAACACTGGTTTTAAAGAAAATTGGTTTTGGTTTTTGGTGTAAAATGACTGTAGATGTATGCAATTTTTACCAAATGTTTATATAACCATTTTCTATACACAATAAAATTTTCAGTATATTTTGACTATTTTTGAGCTATTTATAGGTATAATACATCTTCGGGTTTTTTTACCTGTGTTCATTTATGCATAATATAGTATTATTTGGTTCTGCAAAATCTAGTCTTAAAATCTTCAGTTGACACACAAGAATCAATGAAAACAAACTTAATCGTGTACATTATATTTATATTATAATGTTGCCGAGCAGTTATTAATTACACCAAGCAACACCGAATAATTAATAAAATCACAAAGGTTTTTTCTCTAGTCAACAACAATATAATAGGCCAAGTGTTAAGTTATAAGCAATAATAATTGACAATGGCCCACAGAACGCTGAACTGGTGCACAAATTTGTCACCTATATATGTGTAGTTCATATCTCCTTAAATTACTAGTTAGAAACTACCACAGAACAGTGATATTGTAACACTACATTCTTAATCAAACTAGTGCACTATAAAAACAGTGTCTCGAATTGTGTTCTACAAGTTTACAAGTAGACTGCTCGACTGCTGTATCCAATTGTAACGAATGCAATGCAGAAAGTACAATGTATATTATATATAGGTGCAATTTAACGTTTAGTGTTTAACGGTTGTCTGTTGAGTGATGGTGTGAATGCGTGATACCGCGTGAACAAACAGACAATACAGTCCAAAATATAAACACCAGAGTTAAACACATTTTTAGTTTTTAATTTTTCTACGGGTACTCATAACTACTTAAATGACGTTTTGAGCATTTCGCGCGTTTTTTAGATCGCCGCTGTCGGTTACCCGGCGATGGCGATGATGATAATAATAATTATAATAGCGATATTGTTATGTTCGGCGTGCTGTCGCAGAGTGCACGAGCATTAAAAGCACGACAGCCAATGACGTACATATAATACAAAGGCGGCGCGGAGGTTTCGCGTAGGCCCCGCGCGACTCGATAAATTTTACGCCGTCGTCGCCATAGCGACACGCCGCCGATGCGCCGCAACGGGGACAAAGTTCACCGGGGCAGAGCCGTCGACGTGCGTATACGCGTCTGATGGGTTGTGTGCGTGTGCGCCGCCGCCGCACGCACCGCGAGTGACATGCGGTCGTCCCCCGAGGTCGGCAAAATGGAATTTCCCGGCCCGGCGGGAGGAGGAGCTGCGCAGAGCATATATATATATATAGCTATACCGAAATCCCACCCGACGACCGAAAATCGTCGCGAGTGTATAACATTGCTGTTGTTGTTTATAACATATTTTTTTATATACGTCGTATATATTATATTATGTGTGTGTGCATACCGCTATGCTATCATATCGATTGTTCGTCGTCCAATGGAAACGCGATAGACGCGATAGACCCGATAACCACTGCTCGGTCGCACGTGATTTCGGTCAGAATAAAAAAAAAAAAAACATCAAAATTTCAGTTACATTACACGTTGGTGCAAAATTGCGCGAGTTATATTGTATTATAGATGCCTATTTTTTTTTTTTTAATTGTTTTCTCGATAAATTTTTGTAATAGTTCTGAAAATCTTTATGTATGTGGAAAAATAATAATTCAAATATAAATCTCATATACTTGTGAGTTTGATCTTTAGTCGCTGTACAAAAAAATCCAACACAAAATACTTCATCTTATGCGTTTCCATAGTATTGCGCTTTCTATTAGTCTCTAAAATTAAATGCACAATATTGATAAGAGAAGTAAAATAGCATAAGACTGTTCGTTGGTTTCTCTGTAACACTGTGCTCCCCTTTATCGAACACGGTACAAATTTGAAATTATATTAACTATTGGCTCAATAATAATTTGATTTTTATGTAGGTATTAACATTTTTGAAAAAACGTATGTTCTCCGTTTGGTTCAAATGTCGTCATCAAAAATATAATTTTGCGGATCACAAAAATTTGACCTTTTTGCTGAAATTAATTTTTATAAATATTTTAAGCAATAAACACGCAGTTTCTTTTGATAACCAACAATAATAATATTAAAACCTTCGAATGTACCATTTAATTTGAATAAACGCGAATAATATATTAAACGTGTTAACATATTACAGGTTTCTAAAATTTAAAATCATCTTCTCGTCAAAAATGGTAATTTACTCCATAATATCTTTTGTGCCTGCTTTATACAACTTAAATTCTGTCGTGTAGACATTACGGTACATTTAAAAGTAATAATATATATATATACATTACATTAATAATAATATCGTTCAGTAAGTGTACACTCATCATAATATATTTTACAGTGCACACGCGGGAACAAATATTTTTTAAACTTCTGACGTCGGCGTGTAACCCGCACCGCCGTCGCTATTTGTTTTCCGTTGTCCGCGTTATTATATATTTATATGACGTCGGTGTACAAATACGTGGACGAGCGTGAATGGAATTTTTTCGTGGGTTTCGTGTACACACGCGCATAATACACCTATACAAACGCACGTACAATTTGTAAGCGCGCGCGTGAATATAACACGAGTGTACCCCGACGCGGAACAGGTGGGATGTTTGTTCTTGGAACACCGTCCTCGTGGGCCCGGTACAGTACGCCCATATATATATATATATATGTACATATACGACCACATCATCGTCATCATTCACAAACACGGTGGTGTTGCGAGCGCACATACAAACGTGCGTGTGTGAGCCCGACGTGACTAAATGATACTTGTTCTCTCTTATTCCGGCGGCGGGCCCGCAGCAGACGGTCCGTCTGCGATCCGAGATTCCCGCTGCTGCGGGCTCTGGCCCGGAGGTCGTGTGCGCGAGGACGCCCCGACAGCCCCGCCGCGTCGACCCATACGCTATATACGTATATCGCTATCGCGTATGCCGACGCGCGCGAGCCCTTTTTTTTTTTCTCTTATTTTTTTACGCGTGCGTATCGTTCACAAAATACGTCAGACCAATTGATCATTTTTGTCTTGCCGGCCCCGTAAACGGCAAACGTTTTCGTGGAAATAATTAGCCGCGCGACATCGTGACCCCTCGGAACGACGTGTCGCCGCTGCAGTTAAATTTACGCCGTATAGCTGCGACTGGAACATGATTAATGATATGTAACGCGTTGTGTTTGCCATGATGTATATGCATGCACCTAACCACCGTGAGCTGCGCGTAGACCCGTACGAGACAATTTTTGTTTTGTATGTTATATGATTTAGACCTCTGGATCGTGTAAATTATTATACCCGCGCGGGTCTGCGATTCGTCATATAGCGGCGTCATGTGCGCACGGTCAATGCCAAATCGTGGCTAAATATACAATATGTTTAGCCATCGCCAAATAACTTTAACGCGGTAAACTTTGAATTTTCGTCACGCGAACTCTCTAAAACCGTATAAAAAGATACAAATAAGACTCTATTGAACGACCGATGTGCGAACTGTATCATATGCATTTACACAACCACGGGCTTCAGCCCTCTTCAGTATATGATTTCGTGTTTTTTTCTCGTGATTGATGATTTACGATCTCTCGAGTTGTAGATATATCATATCATATCATATCGGCATTTACTATATTACACATTTCAGTAACCTCAAGTATCGCCCTCGGCTTTTTTCATTTTATCAAAATGTGAAAATGTTTCTATAAAACTTATCGCTTTCATAAGTATTTATACCATTGTTCAATCTATCATCCCCCTACTATATTTATTGTAAATGTCCATGTACGCCACTGCGCGATACACAATTATCTAATATTTGTCGTTGGCGTGCTTATAACAGACATTATATTGAATTTACTCTTTCCGTATTGTTTAAATCGAACATAACGGACTTACATAATTATTAAATTGCGTCGGACGGTTGTATACTTGTTGTATATATATATATATTATTCACATAATATAGGTAAATCGACAAATTGTACATATACATTATGGGTACATTGTATTTACTATACGACGTTATTATATAGTTATATAGTAACCAAGTGGTTTTATCAAATTCCTCTAGACGTATGTGTATATATATATATAATATATACGTCTTCTGACAGATTTATAGCATTGGTGCGACAACTTTGCGCAGTTGTGCGTCTCTATGTTTACCCAATATCAATAAAACGGTAACTCGTATTATTTATGTAATGACGACTAACGAGTAGGTACTACAGATCAGTGATCACGATGACGATCACATTTAGTTATGTACGAGTGTAAAGCGAATAACAATATACAGCTCGTACCGAAATCAAATAGAAAACCAAAAAAAAAAAAAAAGGTCCCAGACCCAATACATCTGTACATCACTGCAGCAGCACTCTACAAATCCGGTTTCCTTTGATAATCGTATAATAATGATGATGCCTCGTGTACCTCTACATCTGACTGAAATGTCGTTGATGTCAACGCGTTCGACAACTACATATTATATAAGCATATAACACGATTGAATTGCAAAAACGATGGCCAGAGGTAGTCTCCGTGCGATTCATAATACTATTATGTATAGTACATATTATTATGTATTATAATACGCACAGACATCGTATAATCCACGTGCAGTGTTTGGACAGCCTCGCGTTAACTCGGCGGGTCGTAGGATAAGGCAGCCCTGCCGGATTATATACGTATATACTTCATACATACAACAATAATGGTAGGTAAATGGGAATATACGGTGATGTACATATATATATATATATATATATATGTATTTATATGTGAAAGGTTAACGTGCTGCAGGTCAGCGACGTTGACGACGATGTTTGTAGTCCGCGACAATGGGTACAGGAAATTGAAAAACCATCATTTGACGTCGTCCCTAAACGTGCCAATAATTGCTTCCGGTCCGGCAGTGAGTATCATCTATAAGCTGTAAGTATAATATAAGATATATATATATATATATATATACAATTTTTGAACCTACAATCGCATCGACGAATGTGAGTGACCTCGGATATACTGACCTGCGGATAGAAAGGATTTAATTTTTGACGTCTCTCGACAATGTACCCATAATAATAATGCACATCTGGAAGTCACACTTCGACACGGCCGTCGCGTTCTGCAGCCATAGACTATTGTATTATTGTTATACCTATACACGTTTTTATTGAATAACGTCCCAAATATAAATCATTTTATTCCATAAACACGTTTTGTGCAGAAATATAATAAATGTACCTAATAGTCACACACGAGTATGACAACCACATGACGAGGTATTCGGTATCTTATTTTGCAATAACAGTGTACGTACACCCAAACATCCTTAAATATAATAATTTATAAAGGTTGACTTTTTATTTATTTTTTTCCAGACTTTACTTTATTATCTATACGTGAATATAAACATATTCATTTAAATCACGACCCACCTAGCAATACAAATTTAAAAGGCATGACCTGTATCAACATTATGTTATCAGTACCTACTTATTATTCGCATTTATTATTTATGTTTATGTATTACACTCTATTTTCAATGTGGAGATTTCTATTGAAAAATACAAGCGACGTGATATAGTGCATGCATTTATTTTGAATTTTTAAAACTGCTAAATAAAAAATATTCAATGTTTTTGGCGAGTATTTTCGCCGACAAGAACTATGGATTCAGAATTACCTGCTCGGAATTGCAGTTTAGATTGTAAAATTCACCCGTTATTATTAACATTTTTTCTGTTGGTGCATAGTTAATAGCCGAAAAGTCAAAACATGTATGGCGGCGTTTTATCCTCATAATACCTATACAACAAGCGATTAACATTTAACACACAAAAAAAAGGTTATAATGACACGCGTGTTTATAATAATATATAAAATATTTAGTCGAACTCTCCGCCGCAGCGTATATTTATATTGAATTCAATCGATCCTATACACACACCCAATAGACAACGTCATCGTCAAGTCGGGCGTGCGCGCGCGCACGCCTGCGGTTCACGGCGATAATAATATTATTATTATTATTATTATTACTATTGGGTATTACTATGATTATTATATTTTATTCTCGTATAAATGTAATATAAAAGACTGCCCACAACGTGTTATAAACCGGAATCCGATAAAACGTTTAAAATACGTCGTCGTTGTCGTCGAATATTCTTAAATATGGTTGTTAAAAAAAAAAAAAACGAGACGTGGAAAATTCAATCGCACAATGAGGCCTGCGCAGGGATTGTAATAAAGCCATTGTCGACGACGTTGATTGACAGTTGGAGTCTAAACAGGTATACGAACACACACACACACGCGCGTATGTTACGTGTATATAATTGCGTATACGATTCATTGAAAGGACTCGATGAGTGTTGGTGTGTGTGTGTGTGTCTGAATATTATTACATGTTAATGGACACAGTCGTAGAGATATGCCCAATGAGACGTAATTTTTTTTTTTTTTTTATATATATTAAATATATATATACACTATTTAACGCGCGCGCGCGAGCTATTCCAAAGACAAACTTGGAGGGCAGACAGACTGGCGCACTAAGTGCACAGTCACGGCAGCCGTCGTCGCGGGCACCGAAGAATCTATACGCCACCACCGGCACTGCAGCAGCTGCCCCACGCGCACGCACACACACACGGAAACTTTTCAATCATAATATATACTATTATTATTATTATTTAAACGCATTCATCGGAAATATTTGTGAATAATGTTTCGATTGTGGCCGCGGACACGTCCGCGCTGTCGAGACACGAAAATTGTGTAAAAAATCGTGTACATATACCTATATACCTATATATATATATATATACATACCTACCTATCCATATATTATATTATGTTAATCCTACCCCGCCTCCGCAACGGCAGTCGTCGATTGGAATGTTTCAAAAATTACATGCCTATTATTCTACAAAACTGCCGTTGCTTTGTATTGCACATATCGCTCTCACAACGCCGAACGAGCACGTGAATGAGCGACGGTATATAAAAATATACAATATACATAATATTGTGATATATATATATATATATATATATATATATTATTGTTATTATGGTTGTGTATGACGGACGGGCTGTAGAGTAAATAAACTGTATAATATAGCGTTCCGAAGTAACTATGTTGGTTTTTCGAATTTTTCCGGCGTTTGAAAACGCAAAAGAAAAATGGAAAGCCTGCGCTGCTGCAGGGACAGTGCAGGAATACGAGATGTTTGCGTTCAAAATATTCGTAGGTTATAATATTATAATAATTTATAATTTATAACCGCGATATATCAAGTATAGTCTTAAACGCATATACATATATTATAATAATATGAATATAGTATAGTATAATACATGTACCTTTGTGAAATGTAAATCATAATACGTACCTACTTATCGTCATAGCTCATGACTAATCTACATTATATATATATATATATATATATATATATATATATATATACCAACACTTTTGTCTAATTTACATAAAATCTGTGCCAACACATATTATTCAACATACATACAATTAAAATACATATTAATTAAATACATTTAATTAATTAGTAATGTAAAAATGACAAATTCATTATCTGTATATAGGTAAGTACTTTTTCAACCGTTAAAGATTGACATTTACCAACAACGTTATAACTATTAGATTTCTAAATTAAAATGTCTGAAGCTTTCGATAAACTTACTCTGTACGTGAAAATCTATCCACTTAGCTATGCGACCATAACTGTTTGTACAATATAAGCATTTATTTTAGTAATTGCAATTTTAACTCCGTGAATTATAATATAATATATTATAAAAAGTGCACCACGATATTATATAAATGCATTTATATCTGCTTAAATGTAATTACTAATTAGATACCCAATTATTTCATAGTAAAATTACGATGATAATTTTTGTTGTATAATTGTTGAACCGTTGCGGTTTTGAAACGAAAAGTTTTTAAATAAATCAATAGTGTTTTGAACGTGTCTGTCTATGACACTGCGTATAATAAATACATATTTAGTAAATATCCTTAAATATATAAAAGAATAGGCCTTTTTTTATATTCCAATTTTTTGACAATACTATTGAACTTTCTTACAATTTGTTTTCACAGAGTTGTTCTAAATACTTTCCTCGGTGTCACCATGTCTCCCGATTTTTCATTTTTTTTCTCTGATAGGGAAGTGGTATTATATTTAAAGGTTACGGTTTTTAGCGAGTATGCACCACAAAATAAAACTATGAATGTGATATACCAAGAGGTTTTGACTTAACTCATTTTATAATGAGTGACTCAGTACAAAATCATTTGTAAATATCATAAATTAAGTTAAATTATAAAAATTATTATATATTACACGGCTAGGCTTTAAATAATTTAATCGTAATAAAAAATCAATGTATATACGAATCGATTATTTAACACACGAGCGAAGCCGGGTTATTCAGCAAGTTTATATATATATATATATATATATAGACACTATTTCACGTTTAACGTGTCTCTTTGTCTGCGTTTTTAATACACTTTTATTCTTCTTTTTTTTTTGTTCATACCAACGAGGCGTTTCCATTATTATTGTGTCTTCTCGTAGTATACAAATTGCGTTCCCCTCGCAGAAACATTTCCGCCATTGAGCTTCGCCACTCGTCCCCCGGATATACGCCCCTCTTCATCCCATAGGACAAAATTATCGCGACCCCGTCGACTAGCCGACTTCTGTTGTATTATATTTAAATGTAGCCTCTCGCTTGTATTTATAACAGGCTATTGCAGGGTGCACTGCTGCAACACACATTATACCTATAATTTACGCACATCTAAACTCCAGAACTTGCATTGTAACGTCATTTTTTTTACTTGTGTGTATATTATTATGATATATATATATATATATAGATGTGTATGTAGGTAGCGGCTCATAGTGAACAATTAATCGTGGAAAAAATATCGAATCGACTAGACTGCATTTTGGTATTTATATATATTTCACATAATCTATGTGCTTTATTATTAATTACTATTGATTGTTCGTAATATGTATAATTATGTTATACATATTATTACACTATTCATAATCAATAGTACTACCTACAAGAAGTGGCATGTCGACAAATTTTAACGACACAAAAATATTTGTATTTAATTAATAATCTCACATTTAATAGAAAAATAAATAGTGAAAAAAATGTTTTTTATTATTTCTAAAAGATATAATAATAATTATAAAATTTCACTTCGATCACATATGCACCTTTCAGAGATCCTAAATCCAGATTTATGCAACGTTAGAGCCACTCTGAAGTTTTTACTCAATTCAAAACTGCTCCACTAAATCTAAACACTATATACTACTTAATAGTTTATTTTACATTAATTGTATTCGAATAATGTACAACTCATGCAAATTACTTTTTGTTAATAATATAACGTAATGTTAGTTCAATGACCATTGATGTCGCAAACTTAGAAAAAAAATTTAAAAAAATAGAAAATTCTGAAAGTTTGAAATTCACTTACAGACATACGAGTTTGTATATTGCACTTTGAAAAAAATTATTCATTCCGTGCATATAATATTCACGTCAACATACAATTCTAAAAGTTTATTTTCCACAATAAATGCAATAAAATCAAAACAGATGGATGAACCCATATAGTTCTAGTGCAGCTTGTATTTCATTAAAACCGACTAAATAAAAACCTGATATTAAAATATTATATAATGAAGTAGGTGGGTAAATTCAGTTATCAATTAAAACAGCTATCATATGTACATATAAAAAATATTCTTAAACTCTTTGTTTGTAAAATTTTTTAACAAAACCCACCCTCGACTTCGCGAAGAACATCACAAAATAATTTTTTTTTAGATATAAACATATTACTGGCACTTAAACCCTTGATTACAAAATTTCATCAAGCGCAAAAAGGTTCGCAACCCTTGATAATATTTAAATATAATTAAAGGACTTCAAATAAACAAGATATCTACCCAGGTCCGGATTGGGTAGTCTCAACCCTTCGAGAAATATTTTTCTAACCGCCCAACATTTTATCGGCCCTTCGAGATTATCTCGAATGCTCACTGGTCTATCTGGGCTTGTACCTACTTATGTTATATAATTATTGATCATAAATAGGGCTAGGATTTATAGGTATAGTTATTTTATTTATATCTCATCTTAATATTGTCATAAACTCGTATAACTGCAACACATTATTCTACAACAACAACAGCATTTAAGTTTTTACTTATTCGTTGCCGTTTATTGTGAGTACGTTATATGTTGTTATTTGTGAATCTACTTAATTTTCACTTTCATCATTTAAAATGCCAAAAATACAAAACACCAGTGCAAAACTTATACAAACTTTAAACATTACATCATTGTTTCGTGTAATACTTTTGAATAGCATTAAAATTTTATATAATAATATTTTTAATATTTTAAAATTTAAAAATTTAGTTTTATTTTATTTCGTGCCACATTTTTTTACATTGTTTGCATATTTTACCATATTTTATTGAATATAAAACTTAGCCCATGTCATAACTTAAGCTGCGAATTTCCATCAAATTAATTTTGTTTTGTCTGTAATTTTAATAAGCATACCTATAGGATTCTTATAGGGCAGGGTTGGGCAACTCAAAGTTACTAGAAGGCCAATTTTTAGAACTTTAAAATCTACCCGGCCAGAACATAGAAAACACAAAAAAAAATGTCATTTAATATAATTTATTATAATTAGCATTTATAATTTTTATAACTTGTTTAATATGAGTTTAGAGTATGTCTGAATGTGTGACTGTAGATTATAACGCAGCATAATCAATTTCTATTTTGTATGTAGAAACACGACCTGACGTTTTATTTGTAAGACGATTTTTTTGTTTTGATTCAATATGCTTCATAATATAGAAAATGTAACACACTAACACGGCCACATGGGCCAAATAAAAAAGGTACGTGAGCCGGATGCGGTAATATGGGCTATGAAGTTTGAATCACTTATAAAAATTTAAAATATAATATTCAATTTTTAAACTCTACTCTGCATTTTCTTACCCAGTTAGATGATTTTTTTTGTTTTTAATTTTTAATGCATTTTTTTATTACACCTGTGGATTTAAAAATATTTGACACCAATATAATACGCAATAATTAGACGCTTGCGTGGGTTTCCACTAGAACAATAAATGTTTTGGTTTTACAATAATGTGTTTTTTCGTGTTGGCTATCAAATTTGGTGTAATAAAACATTTAAATATTAAATTAGTATTTTTTTTTTTTTTGCCTGAGTTTATACACTCGTTATTATTTATTTATTAATAACAATTTTAAAATGAAAGAATATTATTTTTATTTATTCAATTGTTTAATTTATTAATGCAAATAATTGTACCTACTTAATGTAGTTAATATTTATAGTTATGCAAATTTAAACTTTTAAATAATAGTAATATGAAGATATAGGAATAGTATTATGTAATTATATTATTGTGTAGGCACATCAATGCTGCAATTTTTATGATATTCAAACAGGGATATGAACTGGACAGTATATTATTTTTTTCGTTGATGGAGGCTCACATTTAAGTATCGGCCTTTAGACCTTTAGAAGTCTTAATTTATATTTTAAAATATTACTTGATGAACACTATCACCAATACAAATACAATACACAAGTAGTAAGTTTTAATCCGTATATATTACTTATTTAATGTACGTATTAATAAATACTATAGTTAGTTAAACGACTATAGTTTCGTTTTAATAAAAATAAACTACTTAGGTAAAATCGATACAATAAAGTATAGGAAAAATATTTATTAAAATAAATTATAAAAGTTTATTATTATTCGTTAATAATACTATATAGTATTATACAGATATCTGTATTACAATTATTTTATTTCGTGATACAATAATTAATTGTACTGTAGATTTTAGAACCGTGAAATAAATGTTTGGTATAACATATTATTCTAACGTAACAAACAAAACTCATAATAGTTATGGTTTTATAAATAAATAAATGTAGTATAAAACGAATGAAACTCTATTTGCTTTCTAGGTAAACAGTAAATTTAAAATAAAGTAATGTATTTTGAATTAATTATATTTTGAGACTACAAAGCAAAATTATGTGTTTGTTTATAAGGTTAATATTTATTCAGTTACTGTTTATTGTCCGATAAATCAACTAATGTTATAATATTTTGCAGTTTTCTCTCTGTATCATGTCTTACTCAATTTTTAAATGTAATTAATTGCGTTTAGCTTATACATATTCATCAGTATGATATGTATTACAGCTTACAGAAATTAACGTAATTGAATATTAATCATCATTTTATACCTACCTACTTTTTTTTTTTTTTAATGTAAAGTTTTTGTGCGTGTATTTCTATTACAGTCGTTATAAATAATAATAATAATAATAATAATATAATATAATGAAATAAAAACATATCGTCAAAAATGAACAAATAACAGTCGTTTTATTTCAGAAAGTGCTTGAAAAGTCGCTTTTCTAACGTTGCCTAAAATAACAATTTTATTTCCATATAATAAACTTCATTTATAAAACTAAAATTATTTATTGTACTCGTTAAAACGTGCATATGCGGTAGGTATATTAATATTATAATATACTTTTTAGAGCATGTCAGAAATAATAAAATTAGTAAATTAATAATAATGCGGCATAAAGCTCAATTATTGGCGTTGTTATAATAATATTTAAATACTTTTTGAACTTTGTATAGTTATTGAATTTTATAATAATAGTTTTTTTATTATTATTTTTTAAGCTTTGTAATATACGATGAGTTTCAACAATTAGATAATAGCGAGAAGCATAAATAGAACAATATATAAAATAAAAGTTATATTTTACAAAAATAATATAGATTTTTTGAGGGGGGGGGGGGGTTTAAGGCTTTGAAATCTAAGGTCATTAGCCTTTAGAACCGTGGGGAAGGATACTGTAGGTTTATTTAAACACGTGCGTGAATGTGTGGCAAGGTTCTTAACTATTACAAAACAGAGATGGTCACCCATCCGGAAACTAGTAGTAGCGAGCGTTGCTTACTGTCAGTTGTAGAACGCGACTGGTAGCAGCCAACGCGCCAAGCCAAGCCACCTATAATAATAAACTTTAATATGGTATAATATGTATTATCAACTCAGAATTCCATAGGTATATTGTTATTCGATAACCGGTCCAGTTCGAACCGTCGTGCCGGGGTGGTTTTATTTCTTTACAAGATTTTTAGTGTGTTCTTGCGCTTCACCACACGTATATAATATAGTGAATGATGATCAAAACATTATGCTCGAGTCAGATTTGAAAATACAAAAAAAAACCCTTAACCTCTCACCGATACCGTTTATAATGTGCACACTCAGTTGTTGTGGGTGCCTACATAACGTTATTATATAATATTATTTTAGCTTATATTTGTTGAATTCGTCGCAATCTGCAGCAGGCAATTCGACACCAGTCTGTTAAACATTCATAACGCCATTGCGATGTGTTGATTAGACATATAGTATAGATACTCTAAATCGTATTGATTCGTTAAATATATTTGATTTGAATCATATTTGAAACAGTACATGCATACGCGTTCTTCTATTACGCTTTAAATTATTCTATTGTTCGGATTTCAGTCGGAGGTAAAATTTATTTCACGGAGTGTTATTACGTTATAATATGGACGAAATAATGAACATTAATATATTATACAATGTGAAAATAAATAGATGCGAAAAAACACAATAATAATGTGTTATTTTTGAAATTTGAACATGAAATAATGTTTACGAGGTGTGGCAATTAAATAATAATATATTATAACATTAGTCGTAATGTTGTAGGCAGCTACTGTACAATTCGATTTTTTACCTATGGTCCAAACGAGTGCAGTTACTTAAAACATAAATATATATATATATATATATATATATACATTTATAGCCATTTTCGCAGACTACGCGTGCATTATTGCGCGTTATAACTTACAATATTATTAATATTTGCATACAGTCGGACAGCAGCCGTTGTATACGGCGCGGGTCGGGCAGTACACGTAATTCGCGTTCTGGACGGACGTTGTGGTGAAACCTTATTGCAAGACGCGCGCGTAGGTGTGGTGCCACCGCGTCTGGAAAGAGAACCCAAACACTTGTATACTTACATGATAATATAATATAGTGCGATATATAATATGACCCGTTTTGGGCGTGCCACCGCCGATGACGATGACCATTAACCCGGTAACCACGTCACCGTCGCCGCACGGTAGCTCGCACGCTTGTGTGCAGCATACAGAGTGTTCGACTTCCGAGCGATGTTTCTCCGACAACATTTGCCGATTGTGCGCACCCGTCCGGTTGTTTACCGACACCACGTACGTACCGCAGGATGTCCACTCTAGGTCAACTCTTCGTTAAAATAAAATTCATTAATTTTTTTTTTTTCAATCTGGTTTTTGCAAACCGTTTCTTCAGTATTAGATGCTTATGACATTTATTCGTAGTTTTTTTTTTCTGATGTACGACTGCAATCGTTGATTGAATAGCAGTCAGTAGTGATGCGTGTAATTTTAAGACTCGATTATACTACATCACATAACATACAGGTAGGTACATATTATTATATGCGAGTGCTTGCAGACGTTATTAAAGCCTTAGGAATATCTAACGGCAGGCTTTCGATGTTTAAATTACACGGTAAATGAAAAAAATATCGTGCAAAAATAATAATATAATACTTGCCAAACGTAAATTGGAAAATTGGAAAAAAACGTATCAACGCTTATAATATACGTATAACCTAACGCCATACCCTAACCTCCATAAAATATACACAGTTCACCGCAGTATAATTTATTATTTAATTATCACATTTTTTAAACATCAACCAAAACAAATAACTATTTAATAATTATTATTCCCTGTGTAGGACGTGCAGTACGGCCGAGTGTACATATCTAATATATATATATATGCATTAATGTATACAAAGCTATTCTTCAAACACAATCATTATACTTGATTATTTTATAAAGAGGGATATATTATTAGTCCCATATACAAGATGATTCACTATCATTTTTTTTCTTTTATAATAAATGTATGTTATAAATAATTTTTTATTACCAATTATTATTAGTATATATTAAAATTTATAATAATATTTACAAATTTCAAAAATCAAATTTTGAATAACTGTATATTATTGATGGAAAAAAGGGAGCGAGCATGCTTGGTGAATCACTCCATTGCTACACCAAGTACGAAATATTGATCGCGTAATAACTATAATAATTACGAACCATATATATTTATAGTGTATTATAATATAATACTATGATACACTATACTGCATGCCTTTTATTATTTCGAATTCATTTTTAGACTTACCCATTATTCAATCGTATCACACGGCAAAGTGTTCTGCTTAAACAAAAACATAAAATGTATACCCGTCGTTTATACAAGCCATAGGAATGCCGGACAAAAATACCAAAAATACAAAACATTCATTCACAAACATAAAATTTTAAAAATTGAATTAATTTACTTATACAATATATTGTATTTGATGACTATTACTTATACGTGGAAACGTATTTGAAATTTCAGCACTAGGAATCAAACATTTTTTTTTTTTAGATCAATGCACGCCACCACAGCGAGTTTCTAGTTTCCTACTTCTCCGAACCTCCTCAAAACGAGTAAACCACTGCTAACGTATAATATTTAGCAATGCTTTTATTCAGAGACGGTATACTATTATAAACGATTTGTCCATTGTAAATTTAATAGTCACAACAGTCAATAGACTCGTATCATAACACTATATACATGCTTAACTAAGTTTAAACGTGAGTTTTGCCTATTTATATACATTAAATAGTTATTATTATATTTTATTTTAGTTAAACTGTGTAAATTTCCATACCACCTTAGACATTATATAGAATTAGCTGTCTCACCCAGCGTTGCCTGAGCCAAATATTAAGTTAAGATTAACCTGAAGTTATTTATATGCATTTAAACCACCTAGGTAGGCAATACACTGCATTAGATCACGGACAATATGCGAGCAGTAAATTATCAGGTAGGCAATCCACCGCAGATGGATTGCGGATCCCATGAAGTGCATAAATGAGTGAAATCAGAATTAGGTATAAAAAACATTGCGACGGTTGCCCGTGCCGAAGATTTGTTTTTTTCAATAAATTTATTTACAAAAATATGTATATGATAATGTATTCGTACTAATTATAATAGTTATAAGTATGTAACCATTGACAGCCTTATAAATAAACAGAGATTGGTGGTATAGCGACCATTTAAAAACAAATATTTCTATCGTAAATCTCAAAATCCCTGTTTGAGCACCTCCCGGGATTGGGTTTTTTCAAAATTTTCTTTCGTAAAAACCATCTCCTGGAAATTACAAACAATTGAAAAAAAAATTGAGCGAAATCCGCCCAACCGTTTTCAATTGATGAATTGTTATACATTTTTGGCTCCATTTATATATATAGATAACAAACTCCAGTAACTATTTTACCGAATATGTTATTATTTAAAATATCATAAGGTAACACACATAATGGCGCATATTTTTACCGTGGTTTCCCGGCGTAGGTCTAATCAACATAATATTTTAAGAGAACACGATTACAATATATGTAGGTATAAGCTATAACTAAATAACAAAAAAAAAAAAACAAATCGACTTAATACTAACATAATAATCACTGAAGTCTAAAATTCAAATTTAAATTTTTCTTGGCCTCTATCACTCCGTGTTAAATGCTGCTGTACATTGATATAACAGTAGATCGTTTATTTATGTTTGGATTTGAAACCTTAATACATATAAAAACAGATTCACGATAGGAATAATAGGTATAAAATTGTGATGTAAACTCAAATTACAAAGAAAACTAAAAAATAAACCTAATAAATTACAAAACATTGCGTGGATATCCGAAACCGTGCTGTAAATAATAAGTTGACGCATCTCCACGTCTTTCGGTACTTCGTTGAACAATCCAAAATGAAATAAACAACACAATAAACAACAATTATCGCATTAGCAATTAAAGAAATTTAAAGAAATTATAAACTATACATACTAGAAATATAAAAATAATATTCGTTCGTAATATTTCTGATGCACATCCAAACAAATCGAATTTACAAAAATAATTAATCAAAAAGTTACAGTTTGATATTAAAATAATAAACTAAACAAACGTTATTAGTTAAGCCGAACAGTGCACATTCTTTTATGTCTTATTATTTTAAATACATATATAAAAAATCGTATATAGAAATTTGCTTATTTAAACATTTTATGAAAATTTCATTTATGTACTGTTTTTATTTTTGGTGTTAACACCAAAAAACAAAATCGATTTTGTCAAAAATTTGATTTGCATAAAAATTCCCGTTTTTCCTTTAATTTTTTTGTCGTTTTTCTCGACGCGTTTAAAAACTATTGGGAATTTTTTACTTTTGACCCTCCCTCTCCCCCCAAGTACTAACCAAAATCATTTTCCTATCGAAAATATGCCAATAAAGAAAATCGGAACACTTTTACTACCCTAAAACATGACGACAGACGCAAAAAAAGAAAAAAAACACATCATCGTAATATCAATCCTTGCTTCTCTCAGAATCTAAAATTATTTTTGTGCACAATATATACGACATTATAAAGTAATACGACCTGTCAACATGTGGCTTAGGTATACAGGTTTACTAACCGCAGTATGACGTAGATGGTAGTAAGTGGTACCAGTATATTATATTTACGTAGAACTACCAAGTTGCAATCATTGCATAAAAAACTGTTACCTACTTGTAAACTTATATACTTAAATTGTAATCCTAAAATTGCCGATTGGCGTTTACAAATAAATAAATCACGTGCACGTTCGAAAGCGTCATGTTTACCTTGCGATATAATAGGTAGCCAAGTGTAGGTATACCAGGTGCGTGCTCACGAAATGGGGGGGGGAGGATGTCATATCTTCCCCATTTGGCTTTTTTTTTTTTTTGTCACATAAAATATATAACTGAGCAATGAATGTATACATCTACGGGTGCATACGAATTGCTTCCCGGTTATTTATTTATTTATTTTTTTTTTTTTTTTTGGGGGGGGGGGGGGGGGGTGGGGTCATACTTACTAGTTGCGTCCCGAATTTTTTCCGAGTACATACCAATAGCGTCCCATAAATTATAAAAACTAAATAATATTTCCCTTCTCGTTTTTAGACAGACTTACGACTGTCTGTCGGTAGTAACAATTACTACTAAAGGTAAGTTAAAAATATTGTTTTTGGTTTTTATATTGTTATTATTGTAACATCGCATGCATTTTTTAATATCGAGAATAGTCGAAAATTCATATCCCCTCTTTCAAAAAACCCGAGCACGCCAATGATTGGTACAATAATGCAGACGTCGACGGCAGCTTCTACGGGCGTTTTTCACGGTTCGTCGATTTCTGTATATGATTTCTACATTGCAGTATATTACACCATATTTGTATTATAATGACTTGCTTAAAAGACGATTTATTCTTCATAGCCGACCCCGAAAACGTTCGAAAGAATA
>JACXSJ010001088.1:64732-121155 GCA_014851325.1 Pentalonia nigronervosa | reverse complement strand
TACGCCAGATGTGTTTGGTGTGTAATAACAATAGTTAAAGAAAATAATTTAGTTATTAAACCAAAGAGTAAATTATTGTTACGAATTATACACAGTACTAAAAGCTTATTGTAAAACTGATTTTGAAACTGTTAAAAAAAAAAAGAAACAAATAAAGATTTGAATATTGATCGTAACCGTACATATCACATAGCTAATGTTGTTATAGGTAAAACAGTTAATTAGTGAGTTAATTAAATAGGAGCACAAGAACGCGTGCGTATCGAACGACTGCTATCGCAAGACTAGGTGATCAGAATCTAAAAAAAATATATTATTCATTTTGTTAAAATATTAACCTGGATACATTTAAACTTTCTTCTAGATTGAAACTTTTAAAATAAAGTGATAATATTTCTTCAATATCTGAATCACTTGTTATTTCAGATTCCATTATTAAGAGTACACCATTCGCATGAATTGTTATATTCATAAGTCACAACTCTCAGTCCTACAAACGTATAATACATAAAATGTATGTTCAGTCAGTGGCGCTCAATCCAATGACTAGGTGTAAAAGTTACTACAAATTCGAAATAAGTGAAGAACAATATTCGAAGACAAATAATTAATTACAGTAAATTGTTAGGAAACATACTTATATAAGTCACTTTTATGATTAAATTCAGTCTCTTGATCACTTTTAAAAAGCTTAAACCATTTCCAGCCCTGATGATACCTATAACTTAGTACATTAACTTATCAATGCAAAACTTTATATAATAAAAAAAAAACCCACATTAAATGTTAAGTTTTGAAAGGGATAGGTGGATAAAACTATATCTTGCTACACCTGAAAACTATAACTTGGGCGCCACTATATTCAACAGTTACAATTTTGTGTAAGAAATAAAAACCTATAATAAAAAAGAGGGGTGACCAATTATCAAACTTATAGATAAGAACATTAATTGTACTTTATTTATGGTCTCCCAATTAATAGGTTTTTAATTTTTTTAAGCAAGATATGAGTTTTCAAAGTATTACAGATCCGTTTGGATCCGTTCCTGGTTGCACGTTTATTAGCGTAATTAGAACGGTTAGGGTGGTATACACATTAATTGCTTTCAGGTGGGGGTATATATTTTTAGTAAAAATCTATAAACCTCATAATCACGTCTCCAAAAAACCCTTAAACTCTATAAGGTCGGAGTCAGAAGCTCCCAAGTTCCCAACATTTTCTGACTCACGAGCCACGACACCCTAAAGTATTTTCCAAAATTCCAGAGGCACCCTATTATAGTAGTATGTCGTGTATTTATATTTTATAACTTCGGTTTTCTTTAATTAGGACAGCTAGGTATTACCAATCATTTTATACACATATTATATATTTTTATAAAAAATTATATACTTTTAACATTAATTATATCCCAGGCGAGGATGGAAGACGACTGAAACGAAAATGGTGCCGTGACTGTCTGAACACACGCACATGTTATGAAGTTCCATTAATAGATGGATTCTTCACACGTCTTATTAACAATATTAACCACCTACTCAATAAACCACTTTCACTTATTATAAAAATTAAACATTTACAGATTATAAAATATATTTATAATTAACAAAAAAAAAAAATGAATTATATTATATTTATACATTTTGAAAAAATGTCACGGTACCCTGGTTAGGAATCTCTGCTATAAGGAATACATTTTTTTAGATGTCAGCGCATTGCGCAATATTTTTTTTTTCTTTCTCAGACCCACGCAAGATAAGGCGAAAACGCATTTATGTGAAATCGTTTTTTATGATTTCTTAGTAATCTTAGAGTGAAATCACCTATTTCACCTATATTTTAGGAAATTAAATAGATATATGAAATATGTAATAATTGCAGTATCTATATAAAAAAAGCTATATAGGTATAACTTGTTATTAAACAATTTTATAAAAGTAGATTCAATTTCCTTGGCCTTTTGGAATTTGGAAATATCTTATATTATTTATTAAATCTTCAGGATTAACGTTGAAGTTCGAGTTCCTATGAACACCTGATATTATAGCACAGAACAATTTATTATATATAGTTAATTGCGAATGTGTGCTAGCGATAACAATCAGCATGCCATGACAAAATAGATTTATTTAATCATACAGCATGCCGTATTTTGGAAATGTGAAACTGATATATGAATATGTGGTTGAAGTATAGCTGACCGCGTCGGTGCAATCATAATTCAATCTACCACAAAAATATTACATCTAATTAATAATAGTTATATGAAAAATATTTTATAATTTTGTCTATTTAATTATAAAAATTAATACACATAATAACAATAACATTATACACAATACACCATATAATAATATATTATGTCATTATAAATTTACCGTCACTTAAATGGACTAAAATAATTAACGTTCTAGTCAACCGTTATTTTCAACATATTATATTAAAGATAAACATTATCCACCACATTTTCTAATTTGTTGTTTACAAAATATATTATGGTAAATAATTATGAACAGTGACATGCAACGTACCACAAATAAGGTATAGGCCCCATTTGAAAGACTGGTGGGTAGATAATATTTGTTGTGATATAAATAATATAATTTTTTTCATAGAATATTATGGTATCTATTTTGAAATCTCTTAATAAAACGTATCTATATTATTTGTAATGGGTGGGTGGTGTAAGAAAATCAAAGCGGTTACCTACTTGGTACTTACCCACTGTTTTCAATTTCAAATTTTAGACAAAGTTCATTAGTAATATAGTATGTTTGATGTATTAGAAATTAGAATTCAGATTTGAGATTTCAGAATTAGTGATTTCAAATTTAAAGTGTTTTCGTATGTTTTTTAGGAGTTTGGACTCTTATCTCTGATATTTATGTCCTCAATAACCGTGGTTACATCTTGCAACATGTTTGTGTCTACTACCCCTTCCCCAAACATTAAAATAATATTACAATCATTAAACTGATGTTTACAATAATGTTAATATTATTATTATTGTTTTGTAATCTAAAATTCTACTTTTTAGTTTCTAGACAGTACCAAAGTGATCAGTGACAAGCCAACAGTAGGGACCGTAGAAGAGATTTTATAGTGTCTGGTAGATAGACCGATAAGATTGATACTAGAACTAGGTAGGCAATTTGACGAGTGACGACACATGACCATTTAAGGGAAGCTCGATCTCGATGATTTTTCTGAGCTGTCAACAGAAGCTCTAACAAGTTTAGCTTCGTTGTTGTTGTTGGTCGTTTCGGTTTTGAGTTACGAACAATATCGTTTGAACGGGTGAGATGGCGTTAACCGGCTGTTATGCGTTCATGAAGCACGTAGTTACCCTCCTAAATATTCTGTATCTGGTGAGTACCAATCGTCATCATATTTAGAGATTTTACCGTCATGGCGGACGATGATGCTCGCTGTCCGCGAGTCCCGCCGTAAGTGTAACCGTATCTATTAATGTTATTGTCATTGTCATGTCCGCGGGAAAGTTTGATTTCTTCATCGCGCTTACGGATGACAAGATAATTTTATACTGTATATGAACAATTTGTATTATTAATGTGTTTTTTTTTATATATATAACTTTAATAACTTTAAATTAATAGGTTTAAGATCGTAAAACGTTTAAATGTTTTACTAAATATTAAATAATTTAGTGATGTAATGTTAATATAATATACAAACTTTAAATACTATAGTTATGTCACATTTGAATCACAGCTGTTGCTTTTAATTCAATATTTTCGTTTTTAATTTGTGTGACAGTAACTCCATAATTATTTATAACTATTTAAGTCTCTTGCAATTATAAATGGTTATGACACAGAATAAATTAAATCTATTTTGTGGTTTTGATTCATAATATGTTAATCATAATTTATGAATTATGATAATTTTACACGCTGTAAATTCATGTTGATTTGATATGTAATTAAAGCATAATATAGAAATTAGGAAATTTTGAATGAAGACATTTATGGAAGATTTATCCATATATATATCTTGTTTTCCTATTTTTTAAATATTTGTCATCTAAAAATTAAATAAATATATATGCATAATATTCTGTGTGTACCAACACTAAGTCTAATAATGAAACTGGGTTGACGAATATCATGTTCTTAAAGTACTTCTAATAGAACTTAATTCCATATTGGGTAAAATATTATTGTATCATTATAATTTGGAAATATTAAATCGTTATTTGGGGTATTTAGTGGCATACAGAGAAATTTTGAGAGCACAAATAGTAAATAAAAGTACCCAACAACCCCATTTTTTTTTTAATGATAAATGATTTGACTATAATTTGTATTTGTTGGACAAAAATAAAATATGTTATATTAACATTATTAAAAAAAGTATTGTGAATTAATATATGAATAAAAATTTAAGGTTGTAATTAAAATAATTTAAAAAACCTTAATTATAAACTATAAAAAAATATTTTTTAAAAACAAAAATTGATTGGATAGTGTTAAAAATCAATAGAAACGTTTTGCATATACCTATAAAAACACATTTTTTTTGAGAAAAAAAAATGTTAAATATTCATATTTGTTATTTCATTTCAGTCTTGTGGCCTATTGTTAATGCTGCTTGCAGTATGGATGTGGATAGATCCAACATTTTCTTTAAGTATGGTACAAGATGAAGCCAGTTACTATACAGGTGTATATCTTATTCTATTTGTTGGAACATTACTTCTGATTGTTGGATTTCTTGGTTGTGCAGCTGCAATAAGTGAATCTCAATGTTCACTCGTTCTTGTAATATATAAAAAAAGTTTTGTTTATGAATTTTATTTTATATATAAATTGTGGTTTTTTTTATAGTATTTCTGTTTATTACTTGCTGTTCTTGTGGCCCAAATATCAGCTGCTGTTTGGATGTATGCAAATAATGATAAGTTAGTAGAATTAGTTCGATATACTGTTAAAACAACTGTTCAATCAGAGTATGGTTCAATTGAAGGCCGTACAGAAACATTTGATGCTATACAGAGTGGTGTAAGTATTAGTTGTTTAATAAATATCTATGTTTTTATTTTTTTTTAAGATAATTCTAAACATCCGAACAATTGTTTTTATATCTTTTATTATACCATTTTTTTTATTTTTTGACTTATGACTGGGGGAGTTTCTCTGCTTTATAATAGGTTTCGTCATTGTAATATTGGATATGTTCAATTTGAATTTAATAATAACATACTAAAAATAATTTAGAAATGGTGTGTCAGTCTCTAAAAAATATTTTATAGTTTATTTATATTATTATTAGTAGCATGATATATTGAATATATTATATGATAATTATTATAATATTATATTCATATTATTGATTTAACTAAGTCAATTCCAATGTATGATAAAACTTCTGTTAATGATCACTTCTACGTAATGGTAACTTTTTTTTCTTATTGTTAAGTGTTATGGGAAAAATAGATTTACCCCTATAAAGCGGCCACTCTAAGTAAAGGCCAAATATATACCCAAAATAGAAAAATGTAAATTATTTATGGAAGTTTATAATCATATTATCAAACTTTTACAATAACGCTTTGAACACGCGGGTTTATGTATTTCATCATGTTTTATTAGTGTCTCAAATAATTTAATCAATTTAAAGAAAACTAATGCATATTACTATTTTTTATTTATTTTTAATATTTATAATATGCATTATACATTTTTTTTAATTCTAATATGCTACAACTTTTTAAATTTTAAATTATACATAGTAAATATAAAATAATTTTTTGTATTGCACATTTCATAAATATACTTCTTAGTATGTACATATTAATATATTATGCAGTTGGCATCATTTTTTTAAAATTTGTATGCACTTTATGTAACAGTCATCTGGAAGTATTATATTTCTATTAATGATAATCTCTAAATAACAGTAATTATTTCTGGTCCCTTAACTTACCATTTTGTGGAAGTTATACTTTAACCTTAAAATTATGTGAATAGGATTGTGGTTTAAATACCTAAAATTTAGTTAAAATATTTAAACTTTGTGTATAAGTAATAATAATATACATTATTGCAAAAGTTTTAATAGCAAAATAAATAAGATATTTATTTTTTGCTTAAATATCCAATTTCAACAAAATTTGAATCATATTATGTATTTTGAATATTTTTAGATTGTTGTAAGAACAATTTATGAGGAACTTTGTTATAAATTTAAAACATTTGGACCTTTTCCGTTAATTCACTACTGCTAATTTTTTTTTTTTTTTTGGTTTTTTGGTTTTTTAAATTATTATTTATTATTCACTACCACTGCTTTTTTTTAGTTTCTTCCGTTAATTCTAAAACCAAAGAAATTTTTCTAGTTCCTGTTCCCGACAGATCAACACATACATTATTACCAATTATTATTGAACATGTTGCTGCGGGCACGACAATCTTTACTGATGAGTGGCACTCCTACGAAAGACTTGATTTAACTTTTCAAAACATGACCATGAATCATTTTATTAATTTTGTAAAACTAATACTTTGACTCACACTAATACTATTGAGAATTCTTGGGGCAAAATAAAAAATAGTGGGTACCTATCGACTAATGCTGAACAGCTACTTAGTCAAGTACATGTGGCGTAAGCGTTACGATGCTAATAATTAACTTAAAACAATGCTACAACATATTACACACTTCATGCCCCCAGAATCAAAATAATATAATAATATATAACAGCAGTTCTCAACCTTTTTAGTCTGCGGTGCCCTTTTGTTGTTCCAAATTTAGTTAGGTGCCCCTCTGTGAATATTATGAAAAACATGATAAAAATAAACACTTGTTTTCATTGTTGACCGATTTTAATTACAATAAATTGAAAATATTTTTTTTTTATTCTCGAGCCGCGGTGCCCCTGAAATAAGCTCGCGGTGCACAGGTTGAGAACCGCTGATATATAATAATCTAAAAAAAAAAAAACAGAAAAACCAAAAAAAAAATAGTGGTAGAGAATTAACGAAAAAGGTCCAAATATTTTTAACAGTTGGCATATTTTTATTAACATTTATAGAAAAAAGTATTATTTTAAATTTTCAAATGTATATAAATAACTAAAAAAAAAAAACTTTATATTTTAAAAATTATGCCATGTTTAAAGAGATGATATAATTTTTAAGTGAAAATTTCAAATATCTAGTTATTACTTTTTGAATTACGATAAAAAATGTTATTGATCTGGTCAAAAACTGATGTTATGTAAATATTCTCATTAATTAAAAGTCTTGAGTATTTTATATTTTTGAGTTTTGATCCCAAAGAACCAACAATATCCAAAACATGATCTACTTGAAAAGTAGAAACCATTCTCGATGTTAAGGTTTAAAGTATTTTTACTGCTTCTAAACATGATAACAGATACAAAAAAAACATACCCATTGTAAATTTAATATATTCATTCCTTCATTCTGAATCTATAATATAAATACAGTAAACTTACTTAAGATGCTCTTCAATGGACCAGTTTAAAGAGTGTCTTAATTAGGAAAACGTCATATGCAAGTTTATTAAGTTTACTAGTTTAGAAAACTGTAATTCTTAAAACGAGTTTAACTGTATTTATAATTTTAAATTAAATATCACATTTCACAATATAAATTATAATAAACTGAAAATATTTAGAATTTTATGATTTAAGTCTGAAACAATAGCATGGAATTACAAACAATACTAACATTATTAATTAAAATCAAATTTATTATTGGAAATAATTAGATGACAAACCAATAATACCCAATGTAGAATAAGAATTAATTATTTAGTTTTAAATGTATATGCTTATATATTATTAAAGAGCCTAAACATATTTTGATTTAATGAAAGGTGACCTTCTTATAATTATTGTTAAGTATATAATTGTATGTCTTGAATTTAATGTTAGTTAATTATAATTTCAAATTTATGTTATAGTTTGGATGTTGTGGTGCGTCAGGTCCATCTGATTGGGCTGGGAGCAAATATAATAATCCACAAACTGAAAGTTTAGGACTTGCAATAAGTTCTCCAGAACAATCATATAAAATTCCTGCTTCTTGCTGTAAAGGTGATCTTAAACAATGTTCAGATGCTCAAATTGCTGTAGCTTCTGGACCAATTTCTGAATTCATTTATTCTGAGGTATTGATTTAATTTTTATCTATAAATAAGCAAAAACATAATAGTAGGTATCAGGTATAGTTTATAACAATTACATAATTAAATTAGTTTTTGATTAGCATTTAAGCTTGTAGGTTAATTGATTAAAATTTAAGTTTACAAATTTTGAAGATTCTAAAAAGTATAAATGATTTATATATTTGATAAAATATCCTTTCAATTTTAAATCATACAAAATTTAATTTTATTAAATTAAATAGTTGTTATATTGAAGATTAAATACAGTTTTTTCTAACAGCTATTTACAGTTTCTTGATAGCAAATTATTTTTAATTTGTGACTCGTTTAAAAACTATTTTATTATTTTCAGGGATGCACTGAAAAATTATTGTATACTTCACGGAAGAGTATGATTATATTCCTTGTATTACTCGTAGCAATTGGTTCAGTTGAGTTCTTTGGTTTAGTTTTGGCATTAATATTATGTTGTGCTATAAGAGCAGTCAATACATATAAAAATTAAATTCTAGTGTACTATTTTCTGTATAACATAAATAAAAAAAGCTTTAAATATAATTTACTACTAATTATTAATTATCGTCAATTTGATTAGTTTTTCTATTGTTATTGCTTAATGATTCAGTGATTAACATTTGAATTAAAATAAGTAAATTGTTTTATTTTATCCTACTCAGACAATGTTCAAGCAACTATACCTCTTATGTGTATTATCCTTACATCACTATATGCGCTCCGTCTTTAAGTATTTAAAATGAAATTAGTATCTTCCTTTTCTACCATTGCTTACATCACAAATAATACTAACAATATGTAATTAATAAAAAAAATTATATATAAATTATATTATAGACATACCAATATTTATTTAATGTATTGATTTTTAAAATTAATTATTTGATCTAAATCAGTATCAGCCACTCTTAGAACCTTAAAAAAAAATTCAAATCAAATCATTTTATATATAATGTGTGTCATAATATGCTTAAATAATAACTCATGACTGTTATTACTATAGAGATTTTTTTACTTATGTGTTCTTGTGTTTTTTTTTTTATATTATTTATTGTTATTTTTTTTTTTATATAGAGATTAGATATTTTAATTTTATTTGTAAAACATAAGACATAACAAACTATTTATACATTATATTAAATAGTTGTTCTATAATTTATATTGTGTGCTTAAAAATAATAAACAATATAAATTGTAAAACAATTACAACATGCCATCATAGATTTTAAGTAAGTCACTTTAGTCATGTAATTTAAAAATTAATTTTTTTTTTTTTGCTAATTTGAGCTAATATTAGTTCCTAGTCTTTATTGGTTAATCTCTTAATATTATCTGTATCAAAATTATTGATCTGTTAATGATGATAGTTGTAGTTTAAATTGCTTATGATACATGTAACAAGAATATTAACAATTCAGATTTAATTGCTTTATTTATTGAAATGTATTATTTTATTAAAAACAAATAACTATAATATTAGTATTAATTGTAAAAACCAATAAACAATGTTAATTTTTCTAATAAACTTAACTTTATACCTAATATTTTACCTGTTAAATTTAATTAAATCAAAACTTACTTTATTTACTACATATAATTGAATATCTACTGGCTAATACATACATTGCTGGCTGCAGCATTATGGACATTTTAGTTATTTACCTGCCTATAAGTATGGGTAGGATTAACTTGTTTTATGGTTCAAGGATTTTTTTTTTCACAAAAGTGATTAAGGACCAAAGTGTTGTGATGAGATTATAATGATGATGATAATGATGATGATGATGATGTTGTTGCTAATGATGATGTTGCTAATGATGATGATGATGATGATGGTAGTAAATTTAGGAATTGTATAATATATTATATGACATATTTCATGATGGATTGTTTGAAAGTAAAAATGTTTGCAAGATTTTCTTTTGTTCATTTAATACATTTGTCAATTTCATTTATGTCAAAAATTGATTATGTAAAGTAAACTAGTACTTTCAAATGTTTAAATTTATACAATTTATACAAGTAACTTAAAAAGAGGTTAAAAAAATTGATTTTAATTTAATTTTTTAAACTCTATTAATATGATAATTAAGAAACGGAATATAATTTACACTATTTAAAAGTAAAATTAATCAACAATATATAATATATGTTCACAATTCATTATATGACAAGTATTAAATTTAACATATCTTATTTTGGTGGATATACAATATATATTATATATTAAATTCAAAATAAAATCAATACTGGACAGCGACAGTCTCATGATATTAACCAGCTTTTCCAACCAAGTTAACTGAAAGAACAAAGTCATATCTATGTGCTACAAGTTGGCTGTCTATTACTGAACTTATTTTGAATAGGAGTATATTTATGTATATATCTATGTTACAGATAAATAAAAAAAAAAGCTAAAGTCAAATATATTTCTGACATTTTTTTATTGATATTACTATAGTACAGCTATAAGTAGTTAAACTAAATGATTGAATAAAGTTTGAAAAGCAGGCTAAAAAAAAATTATAAAAAAGTAGTTTGATTGTGATATATTAAAGAAGTTTTAAATATGCCAAAATCTTAAAGGGAATTCAATTTTGAAATGGTCGCAGTATATGAAGTTCTAAATATTAGAGCGTACATTGTTGAAAAAAGTAAAATAATAAAAAATTAAAAAATATATTAAGAAATTAAATTTATAAATTTAGCCAATTTATCGTGAAATAATTTTCATCATTAGATAATTAAGAGTAATAAATGTTTGTATTTTGGTTTTTAAATAATCAACATTAGTTACAAAATTGTATATCATTTTTTCTGGACATGTTCACAATTTTGTATAATCCAAATTAATTTTAACAAATTCATACATAAATTATAAAAATATATTTTTAAGAAAACTAAATATTGACTATGAGGAAATTACAAAATTATAATATATTAATATACTATTGTTTCATAGTTTCTATAAAAATGCAGTAAAGTATTTGAATTAATTTAAAATTTTTAGATCATAAAACCTAAATAAATAAAATATAATAAATTATAATAAAAGAAACTAGATCTGTAGGTTTTGTTTAATCATCTAAAAAAGGGTTATAAATGTGATACATTGTTAGTTGTCATTAATACATTAGTAGCATCATATATCTTTAGAAAATAACGATAAGTATATAATACATAACATTTATACATTCATTTATAAATTGATTAAACTATAAGATTTAAATAATTTAATCTATTCCAATAACAATTATTAGCACCATATTAAATGGTTTTATAAATAAGAATAGATACAGACTAAATATAATTCTTGGTTTGTGTAGAAAATGCATAACTACCATACATTTTGTAATACTTAATTTAGAGATCATGAAATCAGGCATATAGTCAGAATTTATTTTAATTCCAAATATTATAATATTTTAAAAAAAAAACAAAAAATATTTATCATAGAAACTTCAAAAGGATTTGAATCCTATAGACTTGCTGAACATGTGCCTGTAAAATTAGCATACTTTTAATATAGAATGAAATATTTACATTTAATATAATTGCACATAAAAAGAAAATGTTTTATTTACAATAAGACGCTCCAACCTGTAGCCTTTGATAATACTCAATAATAATACAATAACAACAATCATTAGATAAAAGCAACTTTGCATTTGTCATTTAGATTTACTTAACGTGGATGTATACTTTGATCAAAACAAGTAGGACTTAATTGTTGGCTATTAGACTGTTCTTTTATTTGTAATCTCTGTTGATTTTGGTCAGATTGATAATGTAAGGGATTTGAAGTGTAAGGTGTACCTGGGTCTGATGTATTTTGTACTTTGGATGGTAACATTTCGTGAAAACTAATAAAATGACGTCGTAGGTAAAGCTTATTTTTGAATGTTTTACCACATAAAGGACAAACAACACAGCCAGGTTTATGAATTAATTCAATGTGTTGTCTTAAATTAGATAAACTGCTATATTGACGCCCACATTCTGGACATGGCCGTGGATCCAAAGAATGACACCTCTGTTTTTCAGGTTGAGTTGATGGAGTTGTTTCAGTAGATTGTTGCCAATAATTTGTTTCTATTTTTCTTCGTTTCTGTAATACATAAAAAAAATTATTTATATTTTATACACTTAATTAATTAATTATAACTTACAATTATTTCATTGGGATTCACAAGTTGATTGAGTTGATCTAGTTGATTAGCAAATAATCCATCATCATGGTTATCCATTGAATCAATAACATCGTTTTTTGGCACATCTTGCTCTACATTTTCACATAAAGAAGGCAAAATTGAAGTCTGAAATAAGTTTTAGAAAATTATAATTTTTTATTTAATACTAAACTAGTTTCCACAAAATTATTGTGTATGTAATCAACTTATTATTTAGCATAACTGATTGTTTAATCTAATAATATTTTTATGCATAGGATAGTTATTATCATTGTTTAAATTAATTAATTATATTTATGTTAGTCAATAGCATACTCGAATTACAGACTTATTACTCAGTTAAAGAAATTAAAAAGGAAAATGTTGTTTTTAAATTTGGCTGAGAGGATATCTCTCAAAAGGTGGAAAGGTGGAGGAATGAAGTTATTGCCTATGTCAAAACTTGTTTTTAAATACTAACTTCATTTTTATTGAATCCATTTTGAAATCCTTTTATGTTGAATGTTTTAGCTAATTTAAAAAATCTATCAACATTATTTTGATTTATGAGTACTTCTCCCAAATACATAAAGTCAACCAAAGTCTTCATGAGTTCATATTCCACGTTGTGCATAATAACTGTGACATGTTTCGATGGATTCATCTACAGATATTAAAAATTATAAATAAAAACAATTTTAATTCAACAAAAATTAGTAATTAAATTTAATAAAAATGAATTAATAAAACAAAAGTAACAAAATAAACATGATTTTTACCATGAGTATTTTCTTAAAATAAGGGCTGCATGCTGATAAAATAACTTTGTGAGCTTTGATAAATTGATCATCGCAACATAATGTAACATCGACGAATTGTTCGTCATTCCGTAGAGACACAAATTCGTTCGTGAAATGAGACGAAAAATCGTCCCAACGCATACTATATTGTGTGGATGTATTCATTATATGAATTGAAAATAAATGGATAAAATGAAATATTAATCTCAGGAACAGAAGGTAAGTACTATACCGTTAACGTGTAACACCACTCAATGTTTCCGAAATACTAACTTAAACAGTAAAACAACTATAGCAATAGTCTATAGTATACAGTAGTATTGTAGTAAGATAGGATTGATACGAATACGAAATCTTGTTTTGAAGATAATAATTGATAATTTAAACTTATGATAGTTATTATCACTTACTAACCCATAGAGTAATATTACTCTTTGTACCAACATAACCACATTCCAATAAATAATATTATTTTAATGATTAGCCATTTGTTCTTTGATTTAGACAACCACGAATTTTAAGGTTATATTTATGTTTTAACAAGTAAACATTCAAAGAATTTGGCGGCAATTATAATACAATGTATAAATTATGTAATATACACCACTTAAGATAATATATACAAACTACAGTGATTCATTAAACATGCTCAATGGCTCACTTTCATGTTTTTATTTAGTTAAGAATTTATTCATAATTCTGATTTTTCGAATTTTAGTTTCTGAGCAGAGCGAATTTTACTATATTCTGTCTTTCATCACTTTTTAGTGCAGTAAAAATACTCAGATTTTCTTCATCAGCATCTTCTCCGGTAGGAAAGTAATTCTATAGTTGGTATTTTAAGTCGTCAAAAGTAAAAAACTCCCAATATTTAAATAAAACGCGTCGGGAAAATAAAAAAATATATTAAGGAAACAAATTTTTTTGCAAAGCACATTTTTGACAAAATCCATTTTAATTTGAGTGTAACAAAAAACCGTAAATACATGTATTTTTCACCAAATGTTTAAATAAGCATTTTCTATATGACATACAATTTTCAACATATTTTAACTTTTTTGAGCTATTTATTACCATAAAATAAATTTTCAGGTTCTTTTTATTATTGACAATAAAAAATTTTTCGTTCGATCAAAAACAAGTGCAATTCTTTAATAGTTTTTCTATAAGCATCTAAACATAAAATTTTGATAAAATACGTAAAAATCATGAAAAATTGCAGTTTTGTTTCATTAGGAAATTTATAAAAAATTTACTATTTAAGTATAAAATTTAAAAATTCAACACAAAATTCTCTGTAGGTTTTTCTACCTTTCTAAAAAAAAAAATCTGCTTGAAAGTCAAACTAATTTTTTATGAATGATACAAATACACATTTTTTTTTTTATAAACATTTTAAGTTTAAAATTTGATCAAATTCGTCAAAATCTCAAATGTTTGCAAATCATTTAGTAGATAAAAATGTATAAAATGATCAATTTATATAGCTAAAGATTAAAAATTTAAAACGAGTTTTTTGTAGTTTGTAATGTAACCAAAAAATGTATTAAAAAATAATTTTTTATAGACATTTTAAGTTCAAATTTGGACGAAATTAGATATTTAAATAATAACAATGCAATTTATTTTGTTGTATTTTAAAAATATTTTTCAAGGGTGCTTGAAACTTTTAAAGTATATTAATTTTATACACTTAATTAATTTTTTGAATGTAATGTTTTCTGCAAAAATAAATTAAACCTACTGTATTATTATTACTAATAAATGGTCAGCAAGTGGACACTGTTCTGATGTACAGTAGGTTCATGGATGTGTTAAATCCAATGCATTAAATGTGTTATTCAACGATATAAATCATTGTAGACAAATAACAATTCTAAGCGAATATAGTTAGCCTATATAATTAGGTATACCTGTTTTAAGATATTACTATTATATCAGTAAACGACTCTGTCATATAGCAACTTTCAAAGTGAGCAATATATATTATATGTACTTATATATAAAAAATATTTTTAAAAAACTTAATATTTTAAATGTAATTGTCTTATATTAATAAACTATGCAACTAATTTATATTTAATTCACTTACAAAAATAAAGAATATTGGATGATAAATTTGTAATAATTATGTAATAATTATATAATGTATAATTCATAGTTGCTGCTTATTTTTGAAAAATTTGAGATATCTCAAATAATTATGACATGGCTTTCACCGAAATAATTCAGATGGATATTGGTAACATGTAGGAAAATGGTAGTTTGAGTGAGTACTTTTCTTCATTTTAATTTGTGTTGTTAATAAAACATTTAGGATTTTGGATCAAATAAGGATTTTTTTAAAATCTTTTGCAAAAAAAAACTCAAAATTGAGATAATAAATTTATATAGACATTCTGTACCCTTACAGATGATTAGTACTGGTTTTTGTATACTCTTAAAATTTTTATATATTAGTGTATAATGTATATTAATTTTGATATCTTTTTATGTGACCCAGGTCATTTCCAAAAAAAGTTCTTACCAGAATACAAAACAATGTATAAAGTAAAGAATAAAAGTAAAAATATAGTATATAACTACTTATTTAAATATAGGTAATATATATATATTACATACAGTGAAATTTATCAGTATCTATAAACAAAGTATTTCGGATTTTTAGAACATAAAATAAATATTACCGCAGGTTGTGTCTAGTAAGTATTAAGATATTTTATTATAAATTTATGTTACAAAGGATATATTGAAGTAAATTTTTTTTTTAAACAGTTCTTGATTTTAACCTATGGATGGAGTCATATTTTGTATTAATGTAATATTTTCTCCTTTTAACAATATACGGCCAACAGGTTTGCGAGAGTCAACTTTAGTGTTAACTTCACAAGCTTCGTCCAAGACCAGATTCATGTACTCATCAAACCCAACAATATGTCCTTCAATCCTTAAATGAATTTTCTCTTGAAGCCATACCTAAAATTAGAATACATGATTAAATTTCATATTGTCATTAAATATTTACAATTTTGCGTAAGTAGCAGATTTCAATATATTATTTATTATTGAATGTTAACACAATATATAAATCATAAAATACTAGACATAGGATATAAAAAGAAGAAAGAGTCAAAGTTGTAGTGTTGATATTAAGTTAATTATTACTAACCAGCACATTTTTAATATTATTAATAACAATAAAATATGTGTACAATAGATACCCATACTTAGAAAATATTTGATAGGTTATAATTGTATCAATAGTAGAATTGAACGTATGAATGTGTTTAAATAAAATTAATTTAAAAATCATAATTTAGAATTGATAACTATTATAGTTTGTTTACACTTTAAATGGAAATTCAATAGGTCCAGTGAGTATTAATTATAAAACGGCAAATTGTCCTATTGAACCGAAACGGAAACTTTAGACCATACGCAAATATAACTGTCATTTACTCCCGTTAATACGCCACTTATGTGCTTAAATTAATTCACTGCGTTCGAAAAACTTACTTGAACTTTAGCACGATTTTGCAAGTGTCGAAAGATGAGGTTAATGGGCTGTACCATTACCTTCTGTACTTTTTGAGGAACTTTATACATTTTTTTTTGAAATAATTTGTTTCAATAATAATAATAAAACTTCAATCATTTACTGAATACTCAATTGAAATATTTTATGTTATTTACTTTTAGCGTCAATAAAGAAAAAACTATAAACGGCACGGATCGGAATTATGATAACTCATTTTTGGGGTTAGCATTTCAATTGTAAAAACGTTTACATTCATTTGTGTCGGTGACTGAAAATTGATAAAGACCCGAAAATCGAAAATCTGAAAAGTACTACCAACAATTGTAAATGAAATGTTGTAATATAAATTATTATTATATTCCTATTGATAAAAGTTATATAATTCCCGCGTATTTTGTAATTTACGATTTCAGTATTTCGATCTATTGACTATTAAGTTTTTAACTATAAAAGTTTGTCATACATATTGTTGTCATATATAACAAAAATGGATTTTAATAAATAATTACCTTTTTATGAAAGTAGAAGTAATACTCAGTGATAGATTTAAAAAAATGTAATAAGTATCAATTATATATAATATAATAATAATTATTTAATTGAACAGTGTCACTACACAAATAAAAAAATAATTTTATAGTATAATTTTTGAAAATTTAATGTTGGCAACAAATTGAATGCTGCCGTCTTTCAGCCCGGATCCTTATCAATTTTCGGACAACTGCCCCCGACCACATTAATGAATCTCTGTATACAATGTTATAAACCAAAATCATTGTTTATTCTAAGATTTGCTCAGACCACAGATCATAGAGTAATATTACTCTATGCCACAGATATAGATAATAAACTAGATTGCTAACAGTATAAATTGACAAGCTAGCCGACGGACGCCGGTTTTCCGACATGTTGTTTGTGGGCTCTGGTATTTTATCAATTTTTATTATTGAAGTGATAATATAATACACATAAATATTATTATTTATTATGATTCTTGAATTCGTAAATATTTCCTTAGAAGTATTTAAAATAATAATAGTATCTTTTATAAGTCATCAAGAGAACTTTCAACTTATTACCTAAGTATCTCAAAAAGTCAAAGATATTTAAAGAACTAATCTTACTGCTACAAACAACATAAAACATAAGTAATATTAATCTAATAATATATTTTAGGTGTAAAAAAAATATATGATTATAAGTTATTAAACAAAATTGTCTTATGCAACTTTTGTCTTTTGTTGACAGAAGATTTCATAATTGAAGAACTTAAAATTTTGCTGTAAGAATGTATACGAATATTTAAATAAATACGGCTTACTAGGTTAATAATATTTATCTTGTGAGGACGTGAATGCATTTCAGTGTCTTCAAAACATTTATTTTGAAATGATTTAAAATTTGATTAGCTCCCTTTTAGGGTTTCTTTTCAGAGAAACATCAGGCAACACATAATTTGATGAAGACACTATCTCACTCACTGTGTAGTCCAGTGGCTCTATTACTGAAATATAAATAATATTTAATTTTGTTACAAGAATATATTATATAATTAGTGTTGATTTTCAGTTATTACTATAAGTATCATTTTGAACATTGGGTTCACTAAATCGACAATACGAATGTTCTCTGAACAGAGTTTATTTCAAATTTTTCTTGATTAATAAATAATCTAGGGACTGCTGTTTCTTTAAACCGCTTAATATCTGGGCGTTCTACAAACTCAGTGGAAGCAAAATGAATATTACATATCCTGTGATGTGTTGGGACAAAATTGGGTCTATTTATCGCAGCTATTCACTTTTCTTTTAGTACATTATTATTTGGAAAATTACAAAAGTTATTTAGTAAAATTGTATGTATTATGTATAGATAACTATGTTGAAAACCACTTCCACAAAATAGATAAAATTTATTCTGTGCTACTGCCCACTACTAATACATACTTAAAAAAGGTCTTTGTCACGACCAGAACAATTAGCACATCCAAGCACACAACAAGTTTGTGGCATTTTAAATTAAAATTGTACTTTGTTCAATCTAGAGTAAAAATAAGTAACTTCTACTTTTTTATTTGTAAGTGAAAGTAAATTCAAGATACAATGTTCATTTGTTTGTTTTTATAAACATTAAATGGTGATGGATATTGTTTATTTTTAGATCATATTTTTGTTTTGTACATATCACTATGAAACAGTAGCGTAGTTGCAAAGGAGGCGCTAGCCCCCCAACCCACTTTGAAAATTAACTTTTAAACAAAATTTGATAATTTAAAAAAAACAATATATTGAAGTTTATAAGAAGTTGTATAATATTAAGTTCTGTATTGTATAATTTATTTTATTATTTTCATTTACTGAAATTAATTACTAATTACTACCCGCCAAATAATATATTTGAAATTGGGTATCACATTAATTATCATATTGTATTATGATAACACAACAGCCCACAACACAGATATGACTTTTTGGCGTCTGCTGTTATCACTAGTTTGCAATCTAGTTTATTATCTATATCTGTGGCTCAGACTGTCATATTGGGGAAGAACTGTGCGATGCCGGAATGCCCAGTAATCGCATTATCACAACAAATTTTGATTTTGAATTACTTTCAGGTTATAGTGATATACTGTATAATTTTCTTAAATTATATACAAAATATGCTCAAATTTAAATACTAAATGCAAAATTGTAACAACAAAGTACAAACTGTCCTTAAGAGCACATTACAAAATAATATAATATTTATTTTTAACGTTAGTAACGATCATTACAATGAATTTAAATCCATTATCTGATTGTGAAAAATTGTTTATATTGGAAGCAGCATCTCAAAAAATTGTAAGTTCATTGTTGTAATTTTATAACTTATTTGAAATTTGGGTTAACATCCTAGATTCTGAGAGGAGCTGTAAATTTATAGATTTTACAATGTTATGTGTTTTTTATTTTTGTGCCTTTGTACACAATAATTTATGAAAAAAATTTTTGATTTTCAACTTAGGGGTGGTTTTTTGTAACAAATTTGATTTAGTTATTACTTTTTAAATTTATAATTTCTAGTAGTTTTTTAAAAGCATTGGAGGGGAGGGAAGAAATTAAAAAATAAGTTATTTTTACGTAAAACTAGTTATTGAAAAAATGAATTAGTTTTTTTTTTAATAAGTCAAAAACAAATGACTGTAATACCTTAAATTTTCATGAAATGATTATATAATAATTTTCCAAACAAGTTAAATTTTTTAAAATATTTTGATTAATTTTTATCTAGGTATTTATAGATGCTTAAGATTTGAAATTTTTTCTATAAATATGGATAAATTATTTTACATTGGGTCAAAAAACATGAATATTTATTGTAAAGTCCTTCATAAATTTCTTTAAAAACATTTAAAAAATATTAAAAGTATATATGAACATTTTTTTTTTTAATTGCATTTAAAGTTGAAATTTTGACAAAATTCATCGAAATCACAAACATTTGTAAATTAATTTAAAAAATTATAAAATGTTTAATTTTTATATCTAAGGATTGAAAAATTAAAACATGGTTTCTCATAAGTAATACTTATTGCAACCAAAAAATATGTAAAAATAGTCTTTTTTATGGATATTTTAAGTTTATATTTGAATGGTATTAGATATTTAAACAAAGAAAAACCATTTGAGTTATTTTGTTGTTATTTAATAACATTCATTTATTTTTGGGTACTAGAAATTTTTAAAGTATATCATAATTTATACATACAATGACATTTTAACATGCAATGGTTTTGAATAATTAATTTAACTTACTGGTGTAACCAGGATTTTTTTTGGTGGGGAATTTGAACAGTTACATAAAAATACTTTACCAAAAGATAATTATTTTAACTGCAAAATAAGTGTTTAATATTTTAAACTATACTTTTTTTTTGTGGTGGAGAAGGGTAGAAGGGGTTGTAGAACCTTTAGCCCTTCCCCCTTCAGAAATACTCCACTGAATTCCAACCTATTATATTACTGATAATAAAATAAATTTCTTTTATAGTAATAATATCGTAAAATATACTTAAGAAAGTAGGCTAACCGCCTTTGCTTAGAATCATTTTTTGTATGCAATGATTTATCATTGAATTCAAATTTAACACATCCATTACAGTGACGAGATTCATTTGACACCCACTGTACTACAGAGCGGTATACATTTTTTTACCATTTTTGGTAGAAATTGATTATTTCAGTATAATGTGTTGTTTTGAAATTAAATAAATATTTTTGTAAATTTTTTGTTTTAGCGTCTTGATGGTCGTAAAAAAAATGAATATAGACCATTGAAAATTGAATTTGGACTTGACTGGGGTAATTGTTTAGTAACACTTGGCTGTACACGTGTCTTTGCTCAAGTAAGCTGTGAAATATATCAACCTAACAATAGTCGTCCAAATGAAGGTGTATTACAAATATCTGCTGAATTAGCTGGAGACAACAAATATAATGATCTAACAAAAATTAATCAAGTTTTGGAAAGATTCTATAAAGATTCAAAATGTATAGATCTTGAAGCATTATGTATAATTGCTGAGGAAAAAGTATGATTTAATTTTTTATGTTTTATGTAAATAAATAAAATGCTGTAAAAAGGTCCTCATTTAAAAATCAAATAATATAAATTGCCTTACTATAAAAAAAATTTCTCATTATAAAAACTAATCAAATTAATATGCTTAAAGTATAATAGTGAAATAATAACAAACCTCATTGTACATTTGGATTCAATAATATTTTAAAATATAACATGCATAAATTAATCCATGTCATAATATTAAATATGTTGTTAATTAGTGTTTCGAACAATAATTTTATAGCATGTTTCATTTAGTTTAAAATAAATAATTTTTAAGTTTAATAAATAATAATGTATTTTTTATATTGATAGAGAGATTCACAGAGCATGCTCAGTTTTTTTTTCTTAATAATTATTCAAATTTTGATTTTTAGAATTTTTAAATATACCTACTTAAAGACCATACTTTCAGTCTAGGTTTTTTGTATTACTTAAGAAGTGTTCTGTGGAGGAAAAAACTTATGTTTTCAAATGAAATCCCATCTTGTTTACTGTAAATTATTTAGTAGATAATTTTTCTAATGATATTGACATGTATTAGATTTAAATTTGAACAAGTAAATTTTGATTTATTTAATTTTGTTAACTAAAGATAAATAGGTTTAAAAGATTGAAGGACAATTTGAATATTTTAGTGATTAATATTAATAATTTGTAAAAATGTTCCAAATATAATAAATATTAGATCCAATATTACATTTACTTTATATTTTTGTAAAACCATAATTAAAGACTATTATCTTTACCATAAATATTTTAATAATTGAAAACTACTAATTCAAATTTTGTTTTATATATATATATACCTACCCAAAATTTTGAAATTATCCACTAAATAATTTATAATAAAAATGAGGGATATTTAATTTAAAGAACAAAAGTTTGAATCACTGCATGAGACACTCCTTAAGTAGTATAAATAATTACAAGAATTTGAAAATGTGGACTTTAGACTTTTAGTGTATTTAAAATTTCCAAAAATTAGATTTTGAATAACATTGAAGTCAAAAATCAAAAATTCAATAATCATTGAAGAGAAAAGAACATGCTTTTTAAATTACTCTACATAGTGTCTATTCTAATGGTACCGTTATACTTTTATACCTACTTATTTATATTTTGTTATTAAAATTATTAATGATTTGTTTATTTTATTTTTGTTTACATATTAATATTTAGTCATTTGCTAAAAATATTTGTATCTGTTACTTAAATTACCATTTGACATAGATTAATTAAATTCAAATAAATAAAAAGTAAAATAATTTTAATTCAGAAAATTTAAAAAAAAGTATTTGTTTTTAAAATGAGGATTATTCTTTTTAAGATCAAAATATAAATATATTGTGTAAAAACTTAAAATCAATTTTTTAAATAAATGTAGGTATGGAAAGTTAAAGTAGATTTGAGTGTTTTGAATATGGATGGTAATACTTTGGGATGTTGTTCAATTGCAACTTTAGCAGCATTAATGCATTTTCGGTACCCAGATATTGTATCAACAGGAGAAAAAGTAATTATCTACTCTAGTTCAGAAAGAGATCCTATACCACTGTCACTTCATCATCATCCAGTTATTACAAGTTTTGCCATTTTTGAAAAATAGTATGTTATTTTTTGGTAGTATTCATTGTTTTTATAATTAATGTACAAAGATTTGATTTTAGTGATTTTATTATTTTGGACCCATCACTTCTGGAAGACAAAGTCTGTGATAATAAATTGTCTATATGTTTTAACAACCATAGTGAAATGTGTGGTGTAGACATTGAAGGATGTGCTTCTTTAAGTCAGGATCTTCTTATGAACTGTTCCAATCAGGCATCTTCCATGGCAATTAAACTTGTGGATAAAATAAAATCAGCTATTCAAATCGATATTATAAATCGGTAATATTAATAATTTTTTTTTATCTTATTTCACTTCAATCAATTAAATTGAACCATCAATTTCTGTTTAAACTGCTTAAACTTTAAATTATAATATTGATGACTGGTGTTATTGATACCTTTAAACAATAATATGTGGTTTTATTACGTGTGTTATAAGTTTGCTTGCTTACTATTCTTTTCTATTACAAGAGAAAATTAAGTTTTAATCTAATTTATGAATATACATTCAAATAAAAATTTAAGTTCAGTTTAATTAAATATTTTATTAACTGTATACATTACTAATAATTGCACATTATATGCACATACATTATTTATGTCCTAGCAGTTCTAATAAATCAGTTAAAGGACTAGAACCAGCAGCTTCTGAAGATAATGGTCTTAAATTATGTTTGTCTGAAAAATTTAATTTTGTTGGTCCATCCAATCGAGAAAATATAATAGAAGAAGTCGAGGGTACAGTATTTTATTTATTTATTATTAAAAACAAAAACAGTTGATGATCTTTCCTCGTATATTTTTTTAAAAATAATTTGCATTATTTGTTTAATTTCTTATATTTACCAAACCTAACTTTATAATTTATAAGTAAATCATATTATATTATATTGAATATTTTAATTTGCTTTTCTTGAATTATTGAATGAATATAAGAGTTTCCAGACTTATATTAATTTGTGATTCTGACTAAATTTTGTATTATAAAGATAAAAATACTTGTGTATCTTACTAATAAATGATAATATATTAATATTAATACAAAATACTGAAAAAAATGTTTTTATAATAAAATTTGAATTTAGTTATCACTGACCATTTAAAATAACTGTAACACACTTATTATTTAAAAATCAATCTAAAATTAAAATTAAAATATTTACATGTTAAAAAAAAAAAGTATGCACTTTTTTTTCTCTGTGTCAGGCATCCATAGTTGTATGCTATGCGCCTCAATGTAGGAAAATTAGGGATTGGAAGAATTGTTTCTGCTGTTTCATCAGGTATAATAAATGAAAAAATTCCTTCCATTATCTTTCCACTTATTAACTACTGTAGTTAAAATTACTGACAAGTACTTTAAAATATTTTTTGTATTGTAGAAAAAATGGTTGTTGATCAAGATGTAATAAAGATAACTCACGGAACTGCATTTACGGCTTCTAATAATAATATGCACCAAATAAGTTATACAAAACAAAAAAACCAAAATGATGATTTGATAGTTATTGATCCTGAGAGTAGTGAATCGTCATCAAGTGATGAGAGTGTTGAACTTATTAATCATTATAAATTAGAAGATACAAGGCCTATTATTGGCAAATATGGTAAGTACTCAGGGTCATATAAAAATGTAATTATTTTACCAAACTCATATTTTCACTAAATTATTTGTAAATCTAAATACAGTACTTTTTAGTTATTGACATCCCCTTGTTTTAAATACAAAATAAAAATGTCACCTATGCAATGTCTGTTAAATTAAATAAATTATTTACTTCAAATGTCCTAGAGCATCCAAGAAATAATGAATTTTGCATTGAAATCCCATTTCTAGTCATAACATGAAATTAAATTTTGACATAAAAATCTTATGGATATGCAATATTAAAGAATAAAAAGAACTGTAATTTGGTTTGAAGTTTAGTTTGTATTTTTTAAGTTATCATACTGGTGGGCATAGGCATAACTATGGAAGTAGGCTTCAGCTACCCAGAATGTTTTAAAACCATTTATTGTCCACATACTTTATTTTATTATAAAAAAATTTCAAGGCTCCAGCACCTCTAATCTAGAGGCCTAGTTTGTGGGCCAAAAAATTGACATCAATAGAATTTTGTGAAAACATATTGGAAATAAATTATTTCTCAATAATGGATTATTAGTCAAAACCAAAAAGTACCTTAGGAATTATTTATGTTAGTTCAAGGAATATGTATCTCCTCATTTCTTAATTTTTTTATTATTTTTATTTTTGAATTATAAATATAATATATTTATTGTTTTAGTTGTTTCCGATGATGAAGATAGTGACACAGGTACCATAATTTTGGATTAAACAAGTATACAAATTCTTTATTACATGTAATATGTACATATATAATTAAATTGGATTTTGTATAAATGTTGTTTTTTAAACTATAACTAAATAATTACCAGTATTAAATATTTAAATGTTTATGTCTTAAATTCAGTGTTGGTTATATAGTTGACGTTTCATATGTTACTTATTACTATTATAGCACAACTTCGTTTTTTTTTAAGTTATGTGTTGGTAACTTATTATTTATTTTTCATAATGCAAGTGTTACTGGGTTAATATCTTGAAATAACTGCAAAGTATTTTTATTATATATTGTTGGAATTCTAAACAAAACACCCTGTATTATGTAGATTATAAGTAATCTATTCACACTCCAGTACAGCAGACGCTGAATAGACATTTTTATATTATGCTTTGCAACACTTGTATATTTATCATTATACTTATTAGTTATTATATATATATACGTGTATATGTATATAAATTAGTTTTCTTTGACAAATTTTTATACATAAAAGTATAAAATCTTTATGACACTATACTATTTTCAGGTTAATCGAATATATTATCATTTATTTCAGTTCTTTAATGTATCTGTCATGAAATGTTATAGTAAACAATTAGAAAAATAATTTTTAATGTATTTAATTATAAGAAATTAAAAACAAATAAAATATAGAGTATAGCTATAGATTATTCTTACTCGTGTATCAGCATAGGTTATATTCAATTTAAAAACAGACTTAAAAATTATTCTTTATTTTTCAACAAATACAAAAAAATAATTAAAATTTTTCAAAATAAGATAAATGAAAATGTTATTGTAAAAAATATATAAACTTGACTACTTGTTTTTGTGTAAATGCTGGAATAAGTTACTTAAAGGAGCATTTAAAAATAATAATTAAAAAGATAGTTAACATTAAGAGAAAAAAACATGTGAAATATATTCACTAAAAGTATAAAAAACCTTATAGGAATGTAAAAAATATTCTACATTAGAAGTTAAGTGATATTAACAATTAAATATTAGAAAAAAATCTAATTATGATTTATATTAGTATGATAAAGTATACTATTAGTATATTAGTTTACCATTTCAAACCAGATTAATCTGAATCTAGACCATCTGAATCATTTCCTATATAACCTTTTATTGTCTTATTTTTTTCTAATAACATTGTTCGGTTATTCTTGACTACATCTGGTGGGTTAAGTAAGTCTCCCTTATAATCAATAACTTGTGATCGAGCTAAACGCCATTCCAACAACTCTGTTGAGAAATCATCACAATTCCCTAATTCGGTAAAACCAACAATAAAGTCTTTTGATATACTATCTACTATTGACACAATGGTTGGTATGATTCGAATTTTCATGCGTTCTGTCAGAAAAGGAAAGCGTGTAACATTTAGTTTAACAAAACGTGTTTCCAAATGTTGTGCACATAATATTTTTAAATGATGATCAACTATTTTGCATCGAGTTGATCCATCTTTATAAAAGTGTAACACCATGTTTGGACTGAGTTTTGATTTTTCAAAAAAACTTTTCTCATCACCCAATTCTTCATATTCTCCATGTCCCTAAGAAACACATTTCATAACTAAGTAAAATATAAACAAATAAATAAAATAACTTACTTTAGTCATCCATTCTTCCTTCTGTTTAATCATTTTTTTCATTTGTTGCAAACGGTGTTCTCGTATGTTTTCAATACTATCTAAATCCAACTCGTCAAGTTTCTGTATTTCTTGATCAAGCTTTTGCTCAATATTTTCTGCCACTTTCAATAGCTGTTTTTCTAAGACGTTCTCCATTTTCAAATATCTTAAAAAAAAAAAAACAGAAAACCACATTATTATTTGAACATCTGTCATTTATGTTTTTAATAACATTGCTTAATCTATTATATAATTTACAAGATAATACACTTAATAATTGAGTTTGAATAAATATTTTGCTTACAGTAATTTCAACGTTAATAATGGTATGCAAAATAAATTAATTATGAATGTTCTAATTAAATAATAAATTATTTACAAGGAATACTGATTATTTGTCATTCAACAGTACGACCACAAACATCACGACTCACATAGTCTTAAACAGTCACCACATTAGAGTTCAGTACTTAAGAATTTTAGAAATAAAAAGATCTTGGAATGAACCATAATAATAATATTAACAAATTTCATGGCAAGATCACAGAGATGTGAGATAACGTATAATCTATTGTCATATTACCAGATTACCAGGTTCTACTAGTGCCACTTCTTTACTAAAGTTCAAGCATTAATTTTGAATATGATTTTCTGTTTATTAATTATTTACGTTAAGCAAGTAAACAATTTAAATTTTTTTAACTTTAAACTGTGAGTTTATTCAAATTGAACATTTGCTTTTGAATTAATTAACTATTTATTGATTTATTTTAAACTGATAATATGGCTCTTAAAATGAAAAAATTCGAAAAAATGATCCGTGGGGATCATGTTCCTGAACAGAAATCTCATGAGAAACAAGTAACTACTAATGAAATAAGATTTAATGAATTAGAAGCTGTGAAACAACGTATATTTGTAAACTCATTAAGTCATATTAAGGATGATGAATTGAGAAAAAAATGCTTAGATATAACTACTCATTATCGACTTTTTAAAGATGATGAGTCACATTTTAAAGTAAAGGAGTTGTCAGATGATGATAAAATTAAATTTAATAAATGTATTGAGGAGTGCATACAAAAGGAGTGTGCTCTGATAACTAATGAAAAAGAATCTATCCCTGCAGGTATACAAGTTATTAAACCAAACTATAGTACATAGTCTTAATATCTAATATCTATACTATTTTATTGTTTTTGTAGATTTGTTAAGGTTAATTGAATCTGAACCAGTTATGCCAAATACTATACAAAATAAATTGAATAATATGTTGACTCTTTTGAATAAGTATACAAATAATCAGAAAGAGATACAACATTCAATGCTTATACTATTAGATAGTAGTTATGTCAATATTTTAGAAGCCCAACAATTATCAAAAAAATTAGCTGCTATTAAAGTCAATTCAAAGTAAGAAATAACTTGAATTGTAATTTTCAATTTGTTTAATCACTTTTATTAGTAATTTGCAGAATGATATCATCAGCAAATTTTCTTGTTCAAAAGAATTATTTGAGTCATTGGAAAAATACTACAATGTTAAAGAAAAAGAATATGAAACAGATTTATTAAAGTTTAAGGAATTACAAAAATTACAAGATAAATATAAGCTAGTAGATAGTCCACAATTTAAAGATTTAGTTAAAAAATTTAAACAAACCCAGGAAATCATTAAAATTAAAACAGAAATGTTTAATAGTTATTAAAAGATTATATATTATATTCATTATGTAAAGAAAAAAAATTGATCATGAAACCTATGATAAGTATTTTAGAGCTATGAAATATGAATGTGATTTTTACTTAACAACTGTATGCCTATCTATAATATATATTAAATAGTTTTAAATAAATTATGTTGACCAATTATTATTTTTAATGAAATAAGCCTATAGCCTAACATTGCAAGATAAATGAATTATAAAATTAAATTCTGGGTTCTAATAATCATTAAGCAAGTATAAATTGATTAACTTTTATACAGCCATACTAGGGACATTTTCTGTAATTTGCACAGATGTTAAGGGTCGCATGTAAATTCCATAGACTATGACCTGATTCCGTGCACTTTGTTGCTCATTAAAAAAATTAATAATGCCAACTCTTTATGAATAATATATTTTATTTTATAATATAACGATTAAAATATACTTAGTAATATTGTTACAACAATATTCAATTTACTTTGAATCATTATGTATTTTTTGTCGAGAAAAGTCTAGCTGTCCCACACGGTGTTGTCCAAGCCAAAGATTAAGTTAAGAGTATCCTCAAGTGATTTACATGCAACTAAGCTAGCTATAAGGGTGCTTCAGCAAATACTTAAATTGGATCCATAAGGAGCTCAACAGTCGTTGCCATCACTTTGGGGTGGTGGAAAACAATATAAAACACACATTATTTGAGGACCAAACCTGGTTAAGTGATCGAACTGAAATATTAACTGTTGGGACTTGGGAGTCTTCAATATTCAGACAATGGTGCAAAAGATGACGGCCAGTGCCATCTGTTGGGATGCTGTTTATGCTTTTGCTATTTAAGTTGTGACGACAAAGGAGAACCAAGAGCGGGTGTCGATGTCGACTGAGGCAGTTTGTTATTATTATTATGATTATTTGTTGTGGTTCAAAATGCAAATTGTTAGGGATAGAACCCATTATATTATATAATATTTTTATGTCATATGAAGACTATAAAAAAAAAAATAGCGTGTAGATCAGCCCGCCGCAGTCTATGCATTGTGTATTCTTTGTTGAATAAACGGCACTTGGCCATGCAGGGGTAGTATTACCGTATGGGACAGTTCCCCTGTGTAGCAACATATGAAGTGCGTATGAAAGAAAAAAAAATCTAGCTATAAGTTATGTAAGTTAGGTAGATAATCTGACTGCGTCGGATTGCGAAAAATATATTATCAGGTAGACAGTCTACCTGCGGTGGATTGAGGACCCCGCGAGGAGCTTAAGTAAAATCAGAATATTAGGTACATGAAAAACATCACAACTATGACCTATGCCAAAGATTTGTTTTTTTCTATAAATCTATTTACAAAAATGTGTATATGATAAATTCTTACTAATTATCATAGTTTTAAAATATGTAACCATTAACAACCTTATAAATAAACCATGGTTACCAATAGCAACCATTTGTAAACAAATATTTCCATCGTAAATCTCAAAATCCCTCTGTGAGCACCATGGTTGAACTACTACTTTTTTAAATTAGCCTATCTTCTTCTCAATTATCTAATCTACCTCTGATCCAAATTTAATCGCAATCTTTTGAATGGTTTGAGTATGCATAAAGGGCAGACAGACAGACATTTTTATATATATGTATATAGATTATTTAAGTACATTTATCTATATACATATAAATAGATAGATTTACAGATAGTATAGAGATACTATTATATATTTTTACACTAATTAAAAAAATTATATATAATTAACAATAACGATCAGTAGTAGTTGGTTTATAAAATAATATAATATATGTAATAGCATTGGTTATAGCAATGCTTAGAGCTATTATTTATCATATTATATTTCAAATATTAAACTAATTGTTTTCAAAACTACGGAACACTTTTAATTTTCACACTACCACTTTTCTTCAACGAACTTTAAAACCGTTTGTTTATTTAAACATAGCAAAACTGTGTCACGTTCGTTGACTATTTCATTCAATATACTCATTTTGAAATCAACGGATGAATTTAAATGTGCCTAATGTATAATATTTTGTCGAATGCGTTCATATCGTAAATGATATATTTATCAGTCAATGTAACATTTGTAACAATATCGTTTAATAAGTCAACAGTAAAAATGCTGTGCAGCTATTCTAAAAATAGTTGTAATCGATGAAGTTTACCATTTTATATTTATCATCAATGCGTAAGGCCGCGTGCACATGAAGAGCGTTGCGCGGTGAGCGATGAGCGATGAAGTATGTACATTAAACAGCACGCGATCAGCGTTATCTATAATATTTTATTCGCCTGCAGTCATCACCATTGTACTGTGCTCAAAAATTCGACGTATTTTACTTACCGATAATGCATTTTTACGAAATCGATTTCTAAGTAAAAAACATAGAAGGATTGGAGTTCATGAAATGAACAAAAAAAGTAAAGAATTTGGCGAGTTTCATCATATTTATAATGAATTAAGAAGAGATAGTGAAAGGTTTTTTAATTTTTTACATATGTCAAGAGAGACTTTTGACTTTATTTTGTCCAAAGTAAAATTTAAATTAACCAAAAAAACTACAAATTTTAAAAAACCAATTTCTGCAACCATATTCCCATTTAGTTTTAACATACAATAGAAATTTAATCTTAAAATCCATTTTTTGAGCACATGATGGTTTTTAAATAAATAATTTTATGCGATTATTAACAGTTGAAACGCTCATAATTCAAGACGTCTTGAAAAATAAACAACGCAACGCTCACAGCGCATCGCTAACGCTCAACGTCCAAGATCAGTGTACACAGCTCCGATAAAATTACCGTGTTTGATTTATTTTCATCAACGCTAGTTCAGACTATGCCAGTAATTTTAGTCAAGTAGCGAGTAATTTAGCTACTAGACGTGTATGAACAGACTGATTTAATCAAGTAGTTTAATAAATTTATTTAGTAATTTAGTAATTAGTGGATCCATTTACGTCTATTTTTTCTGGTCGAGTAGCATCCCCACTTTTCTGATTAATTACTAATAAGCGGCTTGAACGCATTATTTTAGTTTAGTGTATTAGTTATCCTTATCAGTGTCAAAATGACGTTTCGTTGGGGTGAAGACATAACATTTAAATTTGTTTCGGAATATATAAAACACGAGTCTTTATGGAACCAAAGTATTAGGAAGTATTCTTTGGGGTCTTCAAATTCTAGTTCTTTAAGAAGACCATTTGTAGCTCCCAATGTGTCTCTTCTCTTGATCCATTCCCTAATCCACATTCGCTTTGAATTTTTATTAAGCTCTTCTTCTACCTCTTCTAAAATAGCCGTTGAAATAAATCCTATTGCTTTATTCAAATTTTTTTTTGTAAACTATTTATTTTGGCAATCACTTTTCACAGCATCAAAACGAATACTAATGTACTAAAACAGTTTAAAACCCTATTGTGTCTGAACACTTTTCTGAACTATTCTAAAGCCTTAAAGCTGAAGCAAAGGTTAGTTGACACAATCTCGTGTTCCTTAGAAAAAAAGTATTATTGTACCTGTGCCTTTCTTAACATTAGCCAGGCATTTGATAAAATTTGGTATGAAGGATTACTTTTCAAATTAAAAAAATTCCTCTCCCCCAGTTTATTTTTATTAATTAAATCTTATTTAAATGATCGACATTTCCAAGTCCGGTTTGGATCCTCAGTATCTAAAATCTATACCTCTGACCAGTCTATCTTCTAAAATACTATATAGCCGATTACGCAGATGATAAAACCATCATATCATTTGACAAAAATCCTATTACTGCCTCAGCAAATCTCCAAACTCACCTCAACATAATATCTGAATAATATCAAAACTGGCGCATTAAACCGAATGCTAATAAGTCAATATATATAACATTTACTCTATGCCACTCCATTTGTTCTAATGTCTACCTACATAACATTCTTATTCCTACATCTAACACAGTTAGATACCTAGATCTTAACTTGGAATAGCCATATCCATATTATAAGAGACTTACCTACCTTAAACGCCCGTCTTCGCAGGCTACGAATTTTACTTATAAATAATAAACACTTCGGACTAAAAGTTAATGTACAAAACATTACTAAAATTTTTATGGATATATGGTCTTCAATTATGGGGTACTGCAAAAGTGTCCAATACAAACAAAATCCAACAATAGAAAAATAACGAATACCCTGTCCATTATTTCTAGTTACACTTTGCATGAAGATCTATCAATTAAAACTGTGACAAAAGAAGCTGCATGCTTTTACAAAAACTTTTACACCCGTCTCCAAATGCACCAAAACCCACTTATTAAAAACCTATTCACCCAAACCTTACTTGGCAACCCCAGGCGTTGTCTAAAAAGGAAATGGTGCCATGACTTGCTAAAAAACTAAGCTAAATGTAAATAAATAAAAAAAATAAAAAAAATAGTTAGATAACCAAACTCCCAGTCAAGTGCCACTAGTGGGTGGCTTTTTACCTCTTCATGTTATGTATAACCCTGACCAAATATACTTATTGTGCATCATTGTACAGATTATATATAATATTGTATAAAATAAAAAAATAAAATGTCTAAACAAATTACAGAGGTTCCAAAATATCACACCGAGAAAAATTATCTATTCCCGCCATATATATTGAATCACATCTTTACCTATTTATGAAAACCATAAACAAAGAGACCAAAAGTTACTATAAACGGTTCCACCTATGCCTTAATATTCATCCAAATCCACTTATTAAAAATTTAGCAACATTGGCCATCCCTGGAATCCCTCCTCGCCACCTTAAGCACAAATTATGCTGCAGAGACCTGCTAAATAACAATTCTTAAATCAAAAATAATAATAATAATAATAAAATAAAAATAAATAAATAAAAGACGAAATTATCATCAATGGTTATGAGAGGTGTCTTCTTTAATCAAATCGTTCAAGTTTTCTTTTAGTGGTTTTTTCTTTATACAACTCATACTCTTATTGTGTCTGGCTGGTACAGATTGTGTATTGAAAAAATTCACAATTTTAAATGAAATAATTTGTATATTTAATGATTTCATTTTTGTTTACCACTGATTTCAAAATTTTAGTGGAACACTTATTCCAAAACCACGGGAAACATGTGTTTTGCGAAACACAGGTTAAGAACCACTGGTCTATAGATTGCACATAACATAAATGATGTTCATGTTAGCGACGAGTCACCAGTTATGTGACTTCTACTGTGCATACGCCAGCAACTAGTCGCATATCTATATCAACCTAAATATTTGTTTTTCTTATCAATAATCTATTATACATTATACGGATTCCTATTTATTACCAATTCAATAAATTTAAGTTAATTAATTCATTCAAACGTTTATTATTAATTAGGTACTATTACAAGTATCTAAAATAAATGTATAAATAATAATAATAATTGTAAAAAGTAAATCCACATATTAATAGTATAAAATAATATAATATAAATTTGTTTTTATTGTTACAAAAAAATTAGGTAATTATCGTAGGCAACAAATTAATGTATAAATAATAATAATTATATGAAATATATTATAAATCTGTTTTATCAATTTTATAAATTAAAATAAAATAAGAGTTAAAATAACTAATTGGAATAAAATTCGAAGCTTAAAGGCAATTTATCATTTATCTTATCAGTTATATACTTACATATTATCATAATTAAAGATATCTTTAATCATGGTTATTATCATAGACATATAAATTTAATATTTACGTCATTGGAAAAAATATGAGACTTGTCATTTACGCATTAGCAGTAAGGTACACATAACTAGTGATTTGTCGCTAATAAGTACATCTAAATATTGAGCTGTGGTTCCATCCATTGTATATGATCGAAGATTAAATCCAACCGTAAATGCATAAAGTCGACTACCTAAAAATCGGCGGAATTTACAATCACGCATTTTTAGATGTATATAAATATATATTTTTCATTGTATTATATAAGTTCTTATTGTTTCAAAATTCATTATCTTTGTGGTTTTCAAACTTGAATAATTTTTTTTGTAGTCCCGATATCGAAAAAATAAAAACGATAGTGCACTCACTAGTCACTTCTATTTATATAGTGAAAGTATCGTTTCCTATTTAAGACTGTATCCTTTTCAATACTTTCCCACTCAAAAACAGCTTTTTCTATGCTTTGCATTTATAAGATGACATAACATGCGGATGTGACGTCCTCTTAATAATAATAAATTACTACATTTCTATTGTCTATCACCCCTTTGGTTTAAGTAGAAATAGAAATGAAATAACATTAATTTATTTTCAAAAAATTGCAACATTGTTTAAATACAGTGTTACCGTGATAACATAATCATTTTAGTATTATTGATTAATGCTTAGTATTTACTGTTTGCTTGACAGTTGACACTGAGTCACTGACACGATTGGCCTTAATTTTTAGGGATTAAAGTATTAAAAATATAACTACTTATTACTTATTAGTATTATACAGTTATTTATTATTACCTTTTTAATTTATTCATTATGACGGATTTAGAAAATAAGTTGCTAGGTGAAAAACTTCATTATTACTGTAGTAGCAGTGACGAAGATGAGCCAATGCTTGACAGGGATCCTCCTAAACAGTCAAAGTCAGACTGGGACGGGACATCGTCTAATACTGGACCAAAAGGAGTACTTAATGATTGGGAACAATACAAACGACAGCAATCTGCTCAGAGAGTACAGCACAAAAAAGATGTAATAAAGCAGATAAATGATATGGCTCTAACATGTAAGTCAGAAGTTGAAGAATTAGACGATCAATTTCTAGCTGAATATCGTAAAAAACGTATGAAGGAAATGATGGCTAAGACTCAAGAAGCTCCAAAATTCGGTGAAGTCTTTGATTTATTAACTGGAGATGACTTTTTAGTTGCTGTAGAGAATGAAAATCCCTATGTAACTGTGATTGTGCACGTTTATGAACACAGTGTGCCAACATGTTCAATCATGAATTCATGTTTGAAAGTTCTATGCCGTGAATTTCAAAAAACAAAATTTTGTAAACTAATTGGTTCAAATGCTGGTATGAGTTTAAACTTCAAAATGTGCGGTGTTCCAGCTTTACTTGCATATAGAGCGGGACAACTTGTTGGAAACTTTGTGCGAATTACAGATGAACTAGGAGATGACTTTTATGCTGGTGATGTAGAGAACTTCTTGATTGAACATGGTGTTCTTTCAGATAAATCATGTATACCTTCTATAATAACCAATGATAATGACAATGATGATGATATTTAAATTAATTTTAATGTGTACAAAAATATAATATACAATTTTAATGTAAGGAATAATTTCTTATTGGTATGCTTAACATACTTATGCGAAGTTATCAAAGACTAAACGTTTTGGTTGTGTTCCTGAAACAGATTAACATTTTTAATAATATTATTAATTGTAAAATTAAATATACTTTAAATTAATGGACATTTAAATTTGTTAAAATCATTTTACATTTTAGTTAAAATTAAAACTACCTCCTTCAGAATAATCAGTAAATTTCCTTTTTTGTCCCTTAACATCCCGATCTTCTGAATTACTTTCTCTAATACAGGATGGTATTGGTAGTTGACTACCTAATGAAGGTGGTGGTCGATTACTGAAAATGTATTTAATAAGTTAGTAAATGCATAGATTAATTGAACAATTAAAAATTTGTAAATCTAATTTTTTATTTACCTAAAGTATGGCATTTGTAATGCTTCAGAACATGTAGGTCTCGTCAATGGATTCACATTAAGCATACCACCAATTACATCAAGTAATTCATTAGGAGCTGCTGTGAATATTTCTCTTAAAGGAATTGCTGGAAATTTTTTGAATACCACATAATCAGATAATTTAGCAACACCCTAAAAATATATTTTAACAAATTAAATTACATTGAGTCAATAATAGATTTGATGTTAAGATAAATATACAAACAAATATTTGTGTATAAAAATCATTCAAGACTATTACCGGCCAAGTCTCTTCATTTGGTGATCCTAGGGTAGTAAATATTTTGGTTAATTGATCTAAATCAGATTCACCAGGTAAAAATGGAACTCTAAGTAAAAGTTCTGCTACTATACAGCCAACTGCCCAAATGTCAACAGCAGGTCCATATGCACGGGCACCAAATAGCAGTTCTGGTGCTCGATAAAATCTAGTGACTACCCTATGTGTGTGTAAACGATCCGGTGTTCCAAATCTTTTTGCTAAACCAAAATCAGCTATTTTTAATACACCTTTTTTATTCACTAATAAGTTGTTTGGTTTTAAATCCTGTAATAAATCAATATGGTAGTTTAAATTTTACATGTATTTAATAAAATAAAACAATTCTTACTCTATGTAAAATCCAATTCATGTGTAAATATTCCAACCCTTTGAGTGTCATTATTGTATATGCTTTTATATGGGACTGAGTGAATACAATTGATGAGTCTTTAATAATGACTTCAAGATCTGTGTCCATAAAATCATATACTAAAGATATATTTGACAAATGACCAAAAACATCTAAAAAAAAAAGTTTAAACAAAAATTCCAATACATCAATACATGTTTAGATTGATTATATATTATATTATTTAATTGTATACCAATCAGAGCAATGATATTTTCATGGTTAAGTTCAATAAGAAGTTTTATTTCTCTGAGAGCTGTACGATTAACACCGTCCTTGGCATCTTCTACAGTACCAACTTTAATCTAAAGGAAAAAACAGTAAATTAAAATAAATTGTACAGCAATAGGTTAGTTAAAATTACCTTTTTGACAGCAACAATGTTGTCAGTAACTGAATCTTTAGCTTTATATACCGTGGCAAACTAAATAATATAAATAAAATATATTATGAACTATTATAATTATTATTCCTATTATTTTAATTGTAAATAATATAACTTTTGTTTTAAGTTAATTGTACAATTATAAAAGTATTTCATCCATATCATCAAATATAAATATCAATATTTAAAAGAAATGCAATTTATTTTATATTACCTGTCCTTCTCCCAAAAATTCAATAATTTCATACTTTTTTGATTTTGAATCCATTGTTGCAAAAAGTAAAAGTTGAAAATTGACAATATTTATAAATTTGTAAAAAAAATTGAATGTAATAAATTTTTCAAAAATGATGATTTTATAATATATTATAAAATATAATAGATTTACTATGTACTGAGACGCCTAGTACCTATACCATAACATTATAGTTTCAATACTCTGTAGTTGAACATTTTTAATAGCGGTGTCTACGAAGTATCGACCACTAAGTAATTTAGCTTTAGTAGTGACAAATGATGAGCTGTTTGGCATACAGAAGTATTGAGTATTGACCAATTTAGTAGGTACCTAGTTCAAACTTCAAAAGTAAACTCGAATATCGATAATTGGTGATTACTGGTAACTAGCATAAATAAGTATACGAACTACAGAGTTACAGATTGTATAGTAGACGGTAGTGTAAGAGACCTGTACAACTATTATGTTTGTGTATACCTACTACCTGTATAGTTGAATTCATATTATTTTATTATTCAAAATAAACAATGCTATATAGTATCAATCACAGTTATCAACTATCAGTCAAGGAATAAACCTAACCTTAAATCTTAACCCTCATCACGATCATAATACTTTAAGTTATAACCACAGATATCAAATCATTCTATAATAGTTATAACCACAATGTAGAGAAGGTGTTCATGATTTCATGGTAAGATGTGGAGTATCATAATATATGTATTAATAAATCTCTACGTCGTGCTTCATGTTAATTACAACTTACAAGAAATGCTTATATAGTCGCTTAGATTTAAGAAGAAATGAAATAAAGTTCCTCTCACCATACAATTGACTTCACGTACCCATGTAGACTGTAGATATCTACTAAATATTAATCAAATTTTTTTTGATAAATCAAGTGAAATGAATAGTTATGAACATGAACACCTGTTGAGTAAGCCATTCTTTAATATTGTGCTACTTTAAACTTGTTTGCTAAATGGTAATAAGCCTATTATACCAATTCAGTATTGTGTAATCCATTGAACACGAACTAAGATATACTAAGTATATATTGTTTCGTGCTATACAGTAATAATTACAAAGGTTGAAGCTTAGATCATATGAGTTATATCTAAGGCCTAAAGGTCGAAGTAGCTCAAAATAAGTGTTGGGATGCCTTACAGTTCAGATTTACTCATATCATTATAACATTCATAACATAGGTTAACAAAAGCTCTAATAAGGTTATGGCTTACGGGTGACTTGCCCATCAAAAGTCAAAATTATAAATATAGAAGAGCCCCCAATAATTTTAAAATATATTGATGTCCAAACCAAAAATACACACTCAATGAAAAATAGTTTTGTCTTTATTTCCTCAAAACTAATTCTATTAGCACCTATGTATTGGTACAAAAATAAATTTACCACACAGATTTGGATAATAAGTTTATTATTTATATCTATGCTTTAACGTAACATAGATTACATTAACCTTTTTTTTTAAGGCTCAAATGTTTAAACTTTGTAGTTATCTATATTTTTTATTTTAATAGTTTAATATAGTTTAAATAGTTTTTTAATACACCTGGCTTAACATATTTTGTTTATGTATCAATAACCTATAATATTGAACAAACAAATAATCATTTTTTTTTTTTCATAAATAATCTTTACAATTAATAGCCAATGAAATTACTTATTTTCAAATTTACTATAAAAAAAACTATAGCAATTGATCGACTTACCTACGGACTACGATTATGATCTAAGTACGGGCTACGATTAACTATACCACCCGCATATCAACAAAACATTGTTTAAATTAGAAATTACATTGAGACATTTGGCATTTATCATACGTGCATCTTTAGACATATTATTTGCTATAGCTAATATATTTAGCCATGTTATTGGCTTCTTGAACAACAAATATTTACATTTCAGGAACAGAAAAAAATATTTCTTATCATTCAAATAAAAAATATTTCCTAAGTACAAAATTAAAACTAAAAATTTTCTTCTACATAATAATATAATCTGTTAGTACAATACCAATTTAAATTTTAAACGAAATAATTTTAAAAATACAACCAATTTACTTAAAATTATGTTATTTTGGACAATATAAGTATAGAGGGTTGAAAAATTAAAATTTAAAAAAAGTAGGGATGCCATACCCCGTATGGGGGATAGTGAAGGGCACTTCAACCATTGGCAATAAAACATATTTCATAAGCCTCAAATTTACAATACAAACTTTTTACCTTGGATAACTTCATAAAATAAAATAATTTAGTTTCAGCACAGAATAGATGAAAATATTATAAAGCCTAGATATTAAGGCTCTCAAGATGAAATTATATACCATCTATTCTGTGGTTTCTATTTTCAATAATCACTTGCCAATCAGCAGAATGTACCAGGTGATCTATTTAAGTGTCTACAATCATTATTTTGAAGTTTTTATTTTTTTTTTTTTTGTATATAATTTGATATTAACTCAAATTTCAAAATAATATTTCTGATATTTTATATCGTGATTTTTTAATTTTTTTGAATGACACCTTTTATTTTTTATTTTATATTCTGTAGCAGAATATTATTTAAAGTTTTCAATATATAAAGATCAAATTTTAAACAAGTAGTACATTAATCATTAGTTATAAGTATATTGCAAATGAAGATTAAATGAGCGAAGTGAACAAGATTAGCGGGGTACACGCCACACTTGTACTTTTTTTTATAATTATATTTTATGATATTATTGCTTTTAAAGTAATTTATTTTACTGTTAGACATTACAATAAGTTGAATTAAAATCGATACATCCATTGCTCCGCTCAAAATCGAAAAACAAAAAGTTGTAAACGTATTGTAATTATAATGCGAGCGTCTATCAATTACTTCTATGTATGAAAAAAAAATTTTAAATATTGATTAGAACAAAAGTTATTTCATTTGTCAGATTATTCTGTTCCACCTTACAGTATTATTTATTTCATAAATATTTCTAAGAATTATTCTGTTATCACAAAATATAAATGTATCCCGAGACAACTAGTTCCTCATGGTTTTTTAGATCCACTGTTAACTTGATCCTTTTTGTATCATTTAAGTGTTTGATCTTGGCTTAGTATATGATAAACTTGTTTTATATATCTGTTTATATGATTTAAGGATCTTGGGGATTAAGTTAATCAGTGGTCTAGCCGTCTAGATGGCCGTTCAGTGTTTGTACTTTCCAGTCCGACCGTTTATATGATGTTACTATATATGTTATGAGTTCGTGATGACGACTGACGAGTGACTATATAGTGACTACTGTGTTTTCAGCTTGCGTGTGCGACGGAGACGAAGAGCTGACGTGATTAGAGAGTGACGGAGCGAGATAACGACGACGAGATCGTCAAGATTCAGGACACTAACAAAAAAAAAGTAAACAATAATAATAATAAGCAATATTAGTTAATAGTATTAACTATTAGCTACAATAATAATAAATATTAATTATTAAATAGAAAAAGGAAAGACTCGAGCTCGTCGTTGTGTAACATTCGGTATTTTGGTCAGACGGTGACGATTGCTGCAAGTCATGAAACATGTCTTGTTCGACATGTTTCTTTTCCTATTCAAATCCAAATATCGACGGAAACGGATCGCCCCAACTATGACTACTACAGCGACTACCAATTTTTCACTGCTGCTACTGTTACTCGTTTTTGGTTTAACATCCTTGGCACAATGCTCACTGGATCTATGTAAAGATGTTGAGTGTGGCAATGGTGTTTGCCTGAATGGAACGTGCCTGTGCCACGACGGATGGCAAGGCCCTCAGTGCCAGTATTGCGGTGGCAAAGTCAAGTGAGTTACCCAACCACATAAAATACTAATAAAGTTGTACCATAGTTGCTGTTTTGTGACCCAGTGAAGATGTCTAGCTCACTTACAATTTGTCCCTGTTATATGGGTCAACCAGTTGGCATGTTCCTATATAAAATTGTTGGTTTTAATACATTACCATAAATATCAGTTTTACATGTGCATGTTAAATCTACAGCCTAATTTTGTTATCAGAAAAAATTTGTAAACAAATTTAATAATAATAACAACTAAAATTGTAAACTATTGAGTTAATCTGTTTATTTTACATTTTCTGTTTTCAATTATAACTTCATGATAGATGTAGGTACTTTGAGAACATACTATTTGTTGGTATTGAATATTACTAAATGCATATAAATTGTATAAATTGCCGATTAAATATTTATAGGAAAAAATCTATTTTATATTTTTATTTTAATAACTTACCTAAGAAACGAAGTTTTTCATAAAATATTAATTTAATACATCCAATTTAGTAACCTATTCAATCATGAGATTAACTAGATACCTGCTAATTAGAGGCGGGTAACTTTTCATTTTCCACAAAGCAATATTTAGTCATCTCAAATTTATGTTTTAACTTTAAATTTCATTTCCATCTTTTAAAAATCTATAACCTATTAATCTCCCTCCACTACCATAATAATTTATATCAGTTAACAATTGTCATACTATTAAGTTTACCTTAGTATAGAAAATTCAACTTGTAAAGCTGTAAATTAATTTTAATTTAACTATGATCTTATGTTATACAATTTACTACTTACATACTAAACTAGTTATACTAGTGTTGTATATTAGCTTTTATTAAAATCTTCTAACAAATAGTACTATTAAAAACTATTTTAAATTTTTTGAAATAAAATAATCGGCCCTATATACAATGGTAGGGGTATTAGGAGTTAATCCCCTGAAAATTGATCTTGAATACGTGCTTAGAAATAATGTTTATTAAATACTAAATAATATTTAATTTAAACCATTGAAAGTTAAATTTCATTCTAGATTAAATGGAACTTCTGGTTTTATTTCTGATGGAATTGGTAACTACTCTCTAGATGTCAAGTGTAGTTGGCTTATAGAAGCTGGAAATTCCACTAATTCCACAATCAGATTGCATTTTGAAGAATTCATTACTGAATGCGGTTGGGATCATTTATATATTTATGATGGAGATAGTGTTCATTCTCCACTACTTGGTGTTTACAGGTCTGTATTTATACAATTAAAAAAATCTATTTATAGTAGAAATCATTATAATGAGCATCTGTTAGAACAAGTAATATGCTAGGTCCCAACACGAATCTATATGATTATATAATAAAATATTTGTTTACAACTAATATAGTTAAAATGATATATCGGCTACAATGAGAAAACACAAAACACATTATTGTGTACAACTAATGTATGTATCACCTGCATATTATACTGAATGTGTACCTATTTATAAACACGTTTCTATGAGTTCTGGTGTTGTTTATAATGATAATTACTTATTGATATTGTTAGTAATGTATATACTTCTAATCATATTATATTGTCAGTTAAGGTACAGATTTTCACTGCCTACAAAAAATTATTTTATTTTTATATTTTGAATTATTCCTCCAATCCATTTACAATGAATACTCCTAACCGTATACAAACAAAAACACTCATTGTCTCTTAGGACTCATTACCGATTTCTACTGTATCTATTAAAACACTAAATAAAACAATGTTTTTAAAATATTATTAAAATGTTATTATAATGTGGTATTATTTCAGTGGTCTTATGTATTCAAAAGATTACTCTCTGCAGAGTGTACCAGAAATAGTTGCCCATTCTGGATTTGCACTATTACATTTTTATAGTGATATTGCTTATAATTTATCCGGTTTTAATATTTCTTACAGGTATGTTAAATTTGCTTTAGAGTCCTTGTATGTAACAAAAGTTATTAGTTAACAATATTATTTTATGCAAAAATGTTAAGATTAAATATTTAAATTAACTTTTTAAGTTTATGTATTAAAGTTACTATCTTTGTAAATTTAGAATTTAATTAAATAAGATTAAAGACTAATGTATAAAATATTTCAGTTTGAACACATGTCCAAGTACAACTTCCTCTAAAGAATGTTCAGGACATGGTGTTTGTGTAGACTCTGTATGCACCTGTGATGCCCAATTTATTGGCGAAGCTTGCCACATTCCGATTTGTCCAAATAAGTGTACAGCCAGCAATGGGGTGTGTGATAAGGAACAACATCGCTGTGTCTGCAATCCAAAGTATAAAGGTAAATTAATTATTTAAATTTGTATTCAATTCTATATTGATGATTGTGTTTTTTCATAGGTGATGACTGTAGTCAAGTAGCTGAACATGGTTACTGGGAATTATTGAAGACGAGTGATTTTGTTCCCCAAGGATCTGCATCTCATACAGCAGTTGTATGGCAAGACTCCATGTATATTGTTGGGGGAGAGTCTTTTAAAAAAGGACATATGTTATATGTTTATGATTTCAATGGTAAGTTACTAATTACCTATGTATATTAAATAATGTAATACAATATTTTTTTTTTATTTTATTTTATATTAGGTCATGTATGGGAAACACCTCATGTAATAAGTAAAACAGCACCAACCATACGATATGGACATTCGTCTGTTCTGTTTGGTGTATGTATATTGTATATCTATCATCTAAATATTAATGTAGTTAATATTTTATAGTGATAAATATAATGTAGAATTACAAATGTTTTTAGGACAAGATATATGTATATGGAGGAGTAAAAGAAGATGGTATTGTATGTAATGAATTGTGGGCTTATGACATAAGTGCAAAGTCCTGGGAAAATGTGACAGTCAATACTGGTTCATGTGAACGTAACCTTATGAACATTGGTTTCACAAATCAAGCTTTATGTGGACCATTACGCAGTGCTGGGCACACAGCAACATTGGTGCCGCCTTCGTTTGTATCACAATCTACTTCATCTGGATCTGGTTCTAGATATGTAACAGAACGAATGATAATTATTTTCGGACATTCTCCTACTTATGGTTTTATGAATTTTGTTCAAGAATATTATTTTGGTAAGTCATTGTTAAATATAATTATTTAATAGTAATAAAATAATTTTATTTGTTAATTTGATTGAATAAAAATAATATTTTCTTTAATAATATGAATAGTATTTTTTTAACAGGCACTAGAGAATGGGCAGTTGTAAAGACTAAAGGTTATCCAGTAAAGGGTGGATATGGGCACAGTGCTGCTTGGGATCCCGTCACAGAACGTATTCTTGTATATGGTGGCTATGTGTCGATGAGTCCGCTACAATCAGCCTTATCATCAAAACTTTATGCATATGATCCTTACTCACATACATGGTAATTTATATTAATGATTAAACTTCTTCATTTCTTCAATACTTTTCTTTAGTTTTCATATATTTAAGAAACTATTGAGAAAAATTAAAATAACATCACCAAAGTGACAAATATACATGATTTTCAGTAACTAGATAGTTACTTGCAACTTTTTGAAGCAATTAGGCAGTCCAAAAAGAATGAACACGGAAAAATATACAAAAAATAATTATAATGTAATTTTTTTTCTTTACAGGTATTTAATGAGTGACGGTCCTAGTGGTAGGTTTTTACATAGTGGTTCTATGTTAAGTCCTACTGGAGGTTTAATGTTGATATATGGTGGAAACATACACAACGATACTGGAGTAAATTTGGTTTCATCTGGTGGTCAGTGTTATACTGCACAACCATTACTTTATGATACCTATTGTGACTCTTGGACACAAATGGCATTGCCTTCAAATTTATTCACCAGTCTCATGCGTTTTGGACATTCTGCAATAACATTTGAAAAATCTATGTATCTTTATGGTGGTTTTAATGGTCAAATGCTCAATGATATTCTCAAGTAAAAAAGAATGAAACTTTTTAAGACCTTTAGTGTTTTTACTGATGACACATTCAACTTTTATTTTTTGCATTTAGGTTTTCTCCTGGAAATTGTTCATCAAATAATATGATAACCAATTGTTTGAATAGTCGTCATTTTGGTGTTAAATGTGTCTGGGATAACGAAAAAGCTATTTGTTTACCATTTTCAGAAATCCCAGCCATTCCACCCAGCATAGATTTTGAATCAACTTACAGGTAATATAAATTTTATCTATATTCTATTCAGGATAGAAATGCCCAAATTCGCGCATGAGTACTGATTACTGAGCCGCCGGCAGTTATTTTTTTCTTATGGTAATGGATAATACTATGAGCAAAATACTATATTAAATTATATAGTATTTGCTAACCTTATCTAAGATAATTTTCAGCGACTCAGTATTCATCACAGATATAGATACTATAGTCCGCGACACGAAAACTGGCCCCTGTGTACTGCGATCCACTACTGTTTCCTTAACTCTTAGCCTTGGGTTCTCAATCTATATAGCATACTGCGTAGCTGTCGCAGTTCAATACATTTTAGTGTAATTGATTTTTTATGGTGCACCCTACTTCGTTTATCAGCTGTCCAGCCAAAAAACTGGGTCTACTGGAATATCTGAACATCTGCAAAACGTACTATGGTAGGGATACTGTGTTGTACATAATACAGCTCCTATGACTTGCGTGTTTTATCGTTTTGTCTGTTAACCGTGCGTTCAAAAAAAAAAAAAAAAATGAAAAAACAACAATTTGTTTACATCGATTTTCACCTGCGTTACCATTCAATATTATCGTGTAAATTATTTAAAAATGTCGTTTGTTGATAAAGATACTCACAGAGCAAAAAAATTATTTATAGTGTATATTTATTTTTAAAACAATTGTTGGAGTCAGATTTAACCGCTGATTTTTTTAAAAGTGTGCAAGTTATTACTGCTCAAGCTTGTGGAGTAGGTCATCGTACGGTGAAACGAATTTGTGCTGAAGTACAAAAACAAATATTAGTCCAGAGACACTAGATGAGGGCCCAACGTTTATTTCTCCGCGTAAAGCGTATAAACGCGCAAAAAGTGTTTCGGAGCTGGATGATTTTGATTCCAATGTTGTGAGAAGAACTGTCTACGAGTTTTATGATCAGGGTGAGTACCCAACCGCTCAATCGATACTTAATGTCGTAAAAAACAAAACAAATTACACTGGGTGCGTTCGATCAATGCAAAGGCTGCTTAAAAATTTAAAATTTACTTACAAAAAATGTAACTATGGTCGTATGTTTTTAATGGAGAGGAATGATATTGTTGCACTTCAGTGTAAATTTTTAAGACAAATGTGTACGCTGCAACAGAATAAAGACGATCGGCCAATAGTTTATCTCGATAAAACGTGGGTAAACCAAAACCATTCGCGCACACTTGTTTGGCAAAATGAAAATAATTCAGGTGATTTAAAGGTGCCAACTGGTAAAGGAGGTCGGCTTATTGTATGCCATGCAGGATGTGTTAACTACGGGTTTATACGAGGATTGAAATTGGTATTTCGAAGCAATACCGGAAATACAGTTGATTATCACAATCAGATGAATGGTGAGGTATTCAAACAAAGGTATATTCAATTGCTAAATAATCTTGAAGAGCCCATCCATTATTGTTATGGATAACGCACCTTACCATTCTATCCTCACAGAATCATATCCCAAAAGTAGTTGGAAAAAAGCCGACGTACAATAATGGTTAAAAAATATAAACACTACCTGAACTGCGTCAAAAAATGAAGAACTTTTGCCACGTGAAAAAAAATACGAGCTAGATGAAATCGCATTTGAAAAGGGCCATGAGGTAATCCATCTGCCAAATTATCACTGTAAATATAATCCAATAGAATTGATTTGGACTCAAGTTAAAGGTCAAGTGGCGAAGAATAACAATACGTTTAAAATGGATGATATTGAACGGTTAACGCATGAGGCATTTAGACACAGTCACAATAAAAGATTGGAAGAAATGTGTCCGTCATACAGAAGAAATTCAAATTGAAGACAAGAAAGAAATAATGAGGGACACCATGATAGAATCAATAATTATGACTTTATTACCAGATGACAGTGACTGGAGTGATGACAAAGAAAACCATGGATAAAATATTTGTATTAAATAATCATAATAATAATTTAATATTTTTTGTATTTGTATTTTGTTTTTAAAGTTTTGAATATTTGGTTTAAATAAACAAATTGATTTATAAAATATTTTCAGTGTATTACGTTTCAATTCAAAAAAACAGCAATTAATTTAATTACATTAAGGACCCCTGCGGTGAAATAGCCGCTAGGTTCATGACGGTCAGGGGCCACTTTTTGTGTCGCCGACTATACTATCTATATCTATGGTATTCATGTGCAAATTTGGACATTCTTATCTTGAATAGAGTTTAACATTAAAAATAATGAATATAGTCATTCTTAATCCTTAAACAATTTAAATATTACAATTTATGGTCTATAAATTAAAAATTATAGCCGTTGTCCAGAAGAAAGTAAGTCTCAAGTCACGGGAATTATCGATCAGTGCAAGCGACAAACTACATGTGAGTCATGCGTTCATACTCATCGTTGTGGCTGGTGCCCTTTATCAAATTCTTGTGTTCATGATATAGAACAATGTACTACAATGAATAGAGATGATATTCCATATCGTAGCGAACGTGTAAGTGTTGTAGCTTATTAATAGATCTTATATCATACCTATATTTAAATGTCTAATATAGATGTTGATTTTGTTTTTGTAGCCAATAACATCTGGTTATCAATGTACTAATGAAAATGCTGACCATATGCGTTGTAACCATCTTCACTCTTGTCAATATTGTATTACTCATACTGGATGTCATTGGAATGCTAAGATTGATGTTCCTATATGTGTGCCAATCACAAACAAATCTATGATCCAAGATTTTACAGTTAGTTTTTTCTTTAAAGTATATCATTGTTTTATAAATATAATTTGATAAACTCTATCCTCTTTTACACAGTCGCCAGATGTATGTGAAAGTGTTTGTGATCATTATACTGAGTGTACCAATTGTACAAAAGATGAATGCATTTGGTGTCAGAATAACGAACGATGTATTGACAAAAATGCGTATACATCTTCATTTCCATATGGTCAGTGTAGAGAATGGACAACAGATGAGCACCGTTGCAGAACTTCACCAGGTGAGTAAATGCTAATGCCGATGAGTAATTACCAAAATTTTTGATATCATTATATGTTTAATATTTGTTATTTTAAAGTTTAACATTAATATTAATAATTTTAAATGTAAATTCAAAAATAGTATTTTACTACAAAAATATATTGGTTATTATACACTTAAGTTTAACAAATAAAGCTTGTTTTTATTTTAAATCAGCAAATGTTTTTAGGTAATTCACAGTGCAGTTATTATAGGACTTGCATTGACTGTCGAGATGATCCAGAGTGTGGTTGGTGTGATGATGGGTCTGGCACTGGTTTAGGTTCATGTATGGCGGGTGGTAATACCCCACCCCAATCATGTTCTCAAAATAAATGGTACTTTACTCATTGTCCAAGTGAGTATACAAAATTAAGCATTAATTAGTATTAATAAAAAGTGTGCCACAGGATTTTTTTATTGTGGTATGGGTGCATAGGTAATATTTTAACAAAACCAACAAAAAATGTATATAATCAATGATCATAGTGTTTATATATTCTATTCCATGAGAGAATACAAGTTGTGCGCTGCCCATAACTAGTTGCCATTGCACATTTTCACACTGCAATCTTATTCAACATATTTTTGTCAAATTGAACGACAGCGCTCAATCGGTACCTATGTATAGTATCATTTATGCGCTATTGCAGTATGTATACAATGGTAGACTGGGTTTATTAAAATGGTGTTTTTTGTTATTTTCTCAATTATTAAGAAAGTTCTGAGAATTTCCTCCAAGAAACCATCCTTAATGTTTATTATTTAATTATTTTTCTACTCTAAAATGTGTTGACAAAAAAAAAAAAAAACATTAATTGTAGAACTCTTGGTATAACTTTTTTACTCTCTATGGTTTTATACTTTTGTACATACTAATGCAAGGTTATTTACTAATTACACAGCTTGTCAGTGCAATGGCCACAGCACTTGTATGAACAATACTGACGTGTGTATACATCCTTGTTCAAATAACACAGAAGGCCAAAACTGTGAGACGTGTATTAAAGGATTCTATGGGAACCCAGTTAATGGTGGTGAATGTAAAGGTAATATTTAGTTTAGACAATTATTCATTATTATTTTAGCACATAGTGGTCAGTTGGTAGTAAAAATAGTTATTTATACGCATGAATTAAATTTTATAGAATGTCGATGTAACAATCAAGGTAATCATTGTAATCAAGAGAATGGAAAATGCTATTGTACTACAAAAGGAATAATCGGAGATAATTGTGAAAAATGTGACACAAATAACCATTATCTTGGAGACCCATCTAATCACGGTTCCTGTTTTTGTAAGTAAAGTACTAAAATGTCTAGTTTTGGTTAGAATTAAAACATATAACAATAAAATAAATAAATTTACATTTCCTTAATATTTCACTAATCTACCATTTACCATTTTGTTTTTCAGATGATCTGACCATTGACTATCAATTCACATTCAACTTGTCTAAAAAAGATGATCTGAGATTTACACAAATCAATTTTCAAAATTCCCCCTCAAAGTCTGATGTTGATGCCGACTTTAGCATCACCTGTTCCGTGATGGCGAAGATGAACATCACTGTCAGACCTGGTACGATTCAGTAAAAAAATATATGTATTTAGATTTTTAAAACCCAATGGTGCAGTGTATTTATTGGCAATAGCATTAAAATTTAATTAATTGACCTGTGGCCCATAATTTCTACTATAAAATATGTCAAAAATTAACATCTCTATCTCGTTTTCTTCTGTTATATGTATTTAATTCAAAATAAATTTGGACATATCTTGTACAAGTTTTTTATGTGTTAAAACATACATTTTAGATTTTATGCTAACCTCTTTAAAGGGGGTCTTAAGAAAAAAAATCTACAGTATAATAATTATTCAACTTGTAAGTTTATTTTTATAATATTTTATGTTTATAGCATCCGGACCAGAAAAGATGCTATTACCTTTACAAAACTGCACAAACTTCAGAACTAAGTTTTTGAAATCTGAATACATGTTTGGCACCGGTGACAACATGTCATTGACAACATTCTATGTTTACGTTTATGATTTTAAACCTCCGCTCTGGATACAGATATCATTTTCTCAGTATCCAAAATTAAATCTCCAACAGTTTTTCATCACATTCTCTTCGTACGTATCATTTGACTACAGTAGGTTCTGTAAGTATTTATTATTGTCATCAACCCAGGTTTTTGGTTTAACATTGCAGGTGTTTTTTGCTATTACTGTTGGTGGCTGCTATATTGTGGAAACTCAAACAGAAATATGACATGTATCGCAGGAGACAGGTAGGTCTTGCACAGTCATGTACATACAGACCTAAAAATTAAAACTGTGAATGCAGAAGCCATTGTATTCTACCATTGATTATATTATAATATAATATAATATAAATAATTTCATAATGGACTCTCACTTCAGTTCCCATGCCAACCTTCTTATAGCAAATCTAGATACTTATAGCTACTTTTAGCTACTCAAATCTAGCAAGTAATAATTGAAAAAAAAATGGTGTATATAGATTTTTTCTTAATAAATAAATAAAGGTAGAAAAAAAACAAAAGGTAGTGCTATTATTGGGTGGCTTCTTCCCCTTCACATTTGTTTGTAATTAATCTGTGGTATCACATATTATTGTGCTCTAAAGGCCTGAGGCAGTAAGGGACATATTGTAAATTTCTTTTAAAAATAAAAATATAACAATAATCTGCAGCGTAAAAGGTAAAATCATAAAAGTGTGGTGTGTGATTAATTTACAGGTAATTCATTTAAATCTAAAAAAATATCTAGCACGTCTTAAAACTGCGATATAATGTAGCCAAGCGTGTATTAAAATGCATGATAATAATAATATATTTTGTTCTGTGTTCTGTTTGCATATAGAGAATGTTCGTAGAAATGGAACAGATGGCCAGTAGACCTTTTTCGGTGGTCGAGGTGGAAATAGAAAAACGCAATGCCGTTCATGGTAACCAGATACCGACCATTTCTGTTTCGAGCAATTTGAGGAAACGCAAAATTGTAAGTGATAATAATAATTATTATTATATAGTAAGTAGCATGTGTGCTTAAAATTACATTTTACTGCAGGATGTACCTAATCCAGTGGCCTTGGAACCTTGCGCCGGCAATCGAGCAGCCGTATTGACGTTACTCGTCAGACAGCCGACGGGCAACGATAGATTTACACCACACGGATATTCCGGTACGTCAGTTATATTAAATACCTATTACCTATTCAGACTTGAGTGGTTCATTTATCGCAGTCCATACAATATCTTAGAAAATACAAGGAATTCTAAACTTAAAATAAATAATCGTATTCCGTGCTTAACTCGGCTTGCCCCTATATTCTTTTTTTCAGTAAATTAAAATGATGATTTCAGAAACCCGCTAAAATCATTGCCGCAACCATAGAACAAAATATAACAATATATTGTATTATAAATTTATAATTTGGCGAAACTAACGAGTCTTATAGCCAGTGCGTCTTTGATACTGATTTACCACAAACCTCAAGTCCATGGTAATTTTGTCATGACGTATGAAAAATGTTATTATAATAATTTGGTGTAAATGTCAAGTATCTATACAATTATTAGTTTTGAGTTACGCCAAAAATTTAACATCTTTTTTGTCAAAAACGGGTTTTGCGTTTTGTGTAAGAATTGCAGTGTTTTCTTTTTTTTTTTGTTCCAAACGCTTTTCTAAAATACATGGAATTTTTAACGTTGTCCTTTCATAAGTTCTAACTAGATTCAATTTTCTATTATAAACCACCCTCATAAGTGGCAAATGAAAGTATTATTTTGATTACTTATCGTGTATACATACACAAAAGAAAAATATGAAAAAAAAATTATTTACCGAGTGCAAACTCAAATACTCAAGGTACTAATATATTTTACGCTTGGGCGGTGGAACAACTTTACACCCTTCATCTATTCATGACGGCCCTGGTTGTGTAAGAGTCACGAACCGTGACTAGTAACATTTAAGGGATACTAATATTATCCTTTACCTCTCAGTCCCACCACCACAGCAGCTAATAATATATAATAATAATAATAATAATAAATTGTTTGTTTTTCTCGACATTTTGCCAAACTAATTTGAAAATATATCTACAAACCTACCTACTACTACTCAAATTAATACTTTCGTCGAATTTTTATTATTCAACTCAGGTCTGGCGATAGCGTCTGCTCTGGTGGTGGTCGGCAACGTTCAACATTCCAAGACCAATGGGATCGACAACAGCAGTTCTCCGCTGCCGGGCAAAGAAGACGTCCGCTGGACTGGTAGAGGTTTGAAAGCCAGTCAACATCCAAGCGAAGCTCGAATTTAAGATAACGACGACTTCACTCACAATATTCCTCTTATCCGGCTTCGTCGGCAGTTTCTTCGCACTGCAGCGTAACATATAATAATATTATAATCGTATAAAAAATACCTACACCTACTGTGTGTATAGTCGAACCCGATAAGACTGATGAGATCGTATATATTATTATAATATACGTTTATACGGTGCATTTATGTAATACTACTATGTTTAATATTATATACAATTAATATACTACTACTACTACTACTATTACTACTACTACTACTACTACTACTACTACTATTACTACTACTACTAGTACTACTACTACTACCACCACCACTACCACTACCAGCATACCAACACTTCTAAACTATCCGTAGGTATCCGAATTAATCTGATGCCCTATTGGATCGTCGTCAGATTGATTTATGAACGACAAAACATACGATGGGGTATATAATAATATTATACGGCGAGTTTACATAAAATTTTTATTGTAATGACGCCGTACACTGGCCATTTCTTTTTAATCTCATATATAGGTACGAATGTACAATACTTTGAATCTCGTGTTGATCCGTATAACACAAAAATCTCAAATCTGCGTCTCAATCTCCAATTGATAAACACGTCATACGTTACAATGTGGGTTCCTCTAGATTGACTTTTTGACCTCCTCCCCTTCTCACCTAAAACGTATCGTTTAATTTTTAGCTTGCCTGCTTTTGCCATGTGTGAAATAGTTCTATCCTCGGTGCTCGAGCACGCGCTGCTGCACATTCCTATATATATATATAATATGCCATCGTTCTATTCGTTCTCGAGACTTGAGGGTGTACTTAGTACACTGTATTATGCCACGTAGGTGGAACATAATGTTACTCATGACGTTTGTGATTTATCTAGTTAAAATATTTATACATAACCACACGTATGTTGTACAATATTATAATTATTTAATATTTATTATTATTGTGTATAACTGTAAGTAACACCTAAATAGTATTATTATTGTTGTTGTTATTGTTGTATGACAGGCAGTATTTCTGCCTAACCTAACGGACCGTTAGAAAACGTCACCTCATCTTCTTTTGTTCTGTGGCCACGTCACCGGCCTAATTACTCGATCCCTCGATAAATTAATACCTCATACTACAATCACAAATATAATAAGAAAATAAAAATATACCAACTGTAGTTATCGATGAAACACAGCCCTGCTCTCTTTCTATATCGATCGCATACGATCCAAGAGCATCCGTATTGGATTATATTAGTCATTAACCTATTTTCGTATTTCCATTCTCCATCAGGAATTTTCGTATACTCAGATGGCATTATCACGATGTATTTTACCTTTATATGTATATTTCGAGGCGTGACGTGACATTTCTCGGTCGGTTTTCATTATTCTTTTCGGGTGTTTTTTTCTCAATCTTTTACACTACTACTGCCTATATAGTTGCAAACAATAACGTTATCCGGAGCGGGGCCAAATTCAAAATAGTTCGTCCAAACGAGTGTCCGATATGACACGACGACGACACGCGTATTTTGTAAAACTCTTTCTCATTACGATAAATTGTATAAGAATTATAAATTATATATTATTATGTGTTCTGATAAAAAGAAGCGTATTATTTATAATAAATATTTTCTGTGATTTTACATTTGCCTACTCGATTGTAAATGGTTTTTCTTTAGTGTTAACTACTTTATGATTTTTTATGTATATATATTATATACGTATGGTAGAATTCTCCAAATAACACTGCTAAGAGCTAATTATTATTAATAAATACAGTTATATAATTATATTATAATGTTAGATTATACAATTATTATTATTATTATTATTATATTATATATCATTAGTTGATATTGTTAATTTTAGTTTACAAATATTTTTTTTAAAACGTCCATTTTTTTTTGTATTTTAATTATCATATATTTTTTGTTAAAAAAAAAAAAAAACTATTAAATTATACTTGTTTTGTCATTAATCATGTTATTTAATATCCTAGTTTATTTTGTATGAAAGAAAAAGACAGGATATGTATGTGGTTTAAATTACATATATGATGTATTTATTGTATTTATAAAAAAATAATCATAAATTTAATGCAAGAAATTAATATTAGTTTTTGAATATTGTTTCAACAATAACTTGTATCTATATTTGACATTTTATCTAAATCATTTCAATAATTACTATTTACATAATAAATGCATTATGCAACTATAAATAACATTGGGAATATTAAATATTATGTTTAATGGTGTTATTAAAAATTGATTTACTGTTATAAAAATAAAATAAATATATATTTATTTAGTACTTCTTGTTAAAGGTTAAATACATTTATAAAATTATTAAACGTATATAACACACAATAATTTTTAATTCTGGTGAAATATAAATTTACAATTAACAATCAACTAAAAATATTGTTCTACTTAACCAAATTAACAAATTTTTATAGAGCTGTTTAGATAAAATAGAACTGATGCAGTCAGAATTTAACCTATATTACACATAGGCCTTATAAATATGTATTTTTAGTGGCAGCTCAAAGGAGACATATTTGAATCATGTAAATTAATGGTTGGGTGATTTGCCATGAAAGGTATAGGGGTAATTACAGGGCTTCAATAATAACTGTATATTGGCCTGCCAATGAAATACCCATTATTTAACCACTAAAGTAATAATCTATGAATTCGCTATTTGGAGCTCAGTGAGAAAAATGCCAAGGATGGGTAGTTTAAATATATTAAATGTGAGTCAAGGAAAAAAGAAATTCTAGCTACCACTGTGTATTTTCATACTTAATCATTCAGTCGAAATTATGTGTGAGGTGAATCGTGAATAGAGCTGTATTACCGGCATTGCCCGAGTTAGATTGTTTTGTTTTAAATATTTTTTTTAATTTTTAATATAAGAATTTTTATATAGGTACTTGTTAAAATTTAAATTAAATATAAAAAAACGTAAAAAAAAATAAACCACGTGACTTAAATAAATATTTTTACAGCCGAAATTCTAAAAATTTCTAAAAATTTCTAAAAATCAAATTTGCAAATTGACTATTTGGAATTTTTCAATAAAAGTTTATAGCAGATTTTAAATTTTATATTTTTAGTATTAAAAAATAAAAATTATAATATGTGTAGCACAAACATCTATAAATTATACATAAAAAAAAAAAAAATTAAAAAAATATTGATTATAACAAAAGTTATTTAATTTGTCAAGTTTTTCCAATAAACCCTGAATGGCTGTACATATAGATTAATTATTTATTAAGTTAATTATTATTATTACTTATTATATATTAACTATAGTTTATGCTAGTGACTTTTTTTTTTT